>JAHWXV010150926.1:0-16263 GCA_024586415.1 Phrixothrix hirtus
GTGTAGCCTTGAATTCTTATGGGATTTTCCTGAGTTAAAATAGCTTTAATATGTTACGAGGTATGTGCAAAGAGTTTACTTAAAAAGCAATTTACGCTCACATAAAGGAATGTTTTTAATAATTTCAAAACAGAATTAGATGAAAAATTAAAATACTATACGTAAATAATGTAATTCGTCACACATATTGATGAAACTGACTTTAAATAATTTACAAAAAGAATTAGCGATAGCTAACAATGAAAGTTACATAAATTAGATAATTTGACACAAAGAACTAGCGAGAGCTGACAGATGAATGATTCTTAGCGATTCCTTTCCTAGATTAATAAAAGATTTTCAAATAATATGCAATAAATTATCTCATTGACAATCTTAAGTAAGGTTCTTATAATTAGAACTGTTGCTCCCTAATAAAATCCAGCCAAAAACAAGTTAGTAATTTTTACAAATTTATTGTTGCAATTCGTCCAAAATAGTTATATAAATAATTAACTTGAAACACAAACAAAATATTATATAAATGCTTCCAGTAATATCAGAAGTGGTAAAGAATTACATAAATTACCTAAGCACTGTTGAAATAGTTTTTGAAATACAGCAATGTATTACGGAAATACGGAAATGAAGGATAATTACTCGGCAATTGAAGAAAATGCGGCAATGTATTGCGGAAATGCTGTAATGCATTGCGGAAATGCGGGAATGGAAGGTAATTTCTCAGCAATTGAAAGAAATGCGAAAATAAAAGCATAACATTGCCGAAACTATTACCCCCTCGGCCAAATTAAGTTACAAGAAGATATGAAAGATATTACAAACGAGTTGCCAACAGAGTGTGAGGAACTAACCAAGACCTGCGATAAACTACATCAAAAGTCAATGGTTTTTACCGTGAATAAAGAAGTCGACAAGCCTAAGAAGTCGTCGGCCTCCTTTCCTCATAAACAATCAGCAGAAGCGAATGTTGTTGAAAATGGCATGCCAAGTATTAGAAAACACATTAAAGCACTCACACAAAACGGGATGGCATCTTAGGCCAACTTCAACATCAAATAAGGAGACTGCCCAAATAATGGCTCTACGTGGGTATACCCTAGACATTCTACAAACAATACGAAAAGATTTGCAAAATTATTTCGGTTACCTTGTTTAAGGATTATAAATGCGATAGAGCGATAAACAACTGCAACAGGTCTTGTGTGCCCAGTTACAGAAAATTGGAGAGGATTCCCAGGAATTCGTAACCGAAGTAGTTCGGCTAGTGATATTAGCCTACGCAACCACTTCAGAAAGTTATATTGAATAAATTAAGGTGCGTGGAACGTCATCGAGACTCCGAAACTCAACACACATTTAGATTGGTACGCCCGCGTAACCTAGTTAGTGCATTGGTATATTCACTGGTATTTCAAACAGCCAAATAAGCGTTGAAGTGCTACGAACGATAAAGTCACTACTGAAAGTTTTGAACAGATAGTGTTAAGTTTACTTAAGACATAAAGATTGACCGGACAAAAACTACGACGGCGGAAATGTCGAACACAGAGGTGTGTTCGGAGAAGTTGCACAGATTCAAACCATCAGAAACATCTTGCCGGAAGAAAGATTTCGCGTTTCCCAGAAGATTGCACACAAGAGCCTTGCTCGCAGTCAATTACCACTTGTCAAGTGTAACTCTGTAAGCAACGATAACTGGAGAAGGGATAATAACTGGTCTAAGACCAGGTTGGGAGGAAGGGGAGCCACTTAGTTGCATTGTTAAAGCGTATTGGTGCGAATTGGTATTCCTTAGAGGTCCAGGGTAACCTTTCGAGAAGTTCCTTGGCAAATGATGATGGACGTGAAAGACAAATGAATTTGATGGTTCTGAAAAACAGTAGCAGAGGTTTTGTGACAACTACATGATGGTCCATCAAGAGGGCTTATGGGAATAAGGGAAACTCCGGAAAGCCCGTGTGCGATATGATATCAAAAATTTAAATTTAGCGGGTTTTCACAAAGCACATTTAGAGCGGGACGATTCAATTTATGGACTGTATGCTGGGGTTGGGGTTTATGTCCCAAACGAAATTTAGTTAAGGCGAAGGACCGTGAGTGCGTTTGTACAACTTAAGCTAATTAAACAAATAAATGAAGAATTTACAAATTGAATGAAAACCACTTACCTTTTAATTTGATCTTCGCAATCAGGCAAAGCTTGGTCTTCAAGAATTTGATTTGTACAAAAAGGAATGGAATAATAGAAATTAAGGTAGACCAAAACACTATCTGATAAAATACTAAATTGAGTCCTTAAATTAAATATATGTACGTTGTATAAGCACTGCAAAAACTAATAACGAAAAATAATATAACTATAACGGCAAATAAATTGAAAGCGGCAAATTGAGCATCAACCGTCTGTATTGAGAGCGGATCAAATTTGTACTGATTAAAGTGCGCGAATTAGCATTGCAATTCGCAACGAATGCAACCTAAGAAAATTAAAAGTCACTATATTGAATTTTTATATACAAGACAAACAAAATTTTATAACTAATGTTTTAATGCGTGCGCCGACAGCCCGTGAACAATTCTATAGTATAGATTCCAGGGATGATGTTAAGAAGTGGTGCTGAAAATGTGTAGTATGTGCTTCTAGCAACGATCCATTAGGGATATGACAAGCACCGATGAGATAATGTGATGTCGGTAACCTATTTGAAAGAGTATCGGTCGATATATTTGGTCCGTTTCCGAAAAATAAAGCAAGAAAGCGATACATTCAAGTTACAAGGGATTATTTTGGTAAATGAACCGAAGGATACGTTCTACCAAATTATGGGCTACAGTGACCGATACCTTCGAGAAAGGACCGTCTAGTCATTTCCGCGTTCCTTTGGAATTACATTCAGAACAAGGAAAAAGTTTTGAGTAAGTCCTATCATAATGTCTCAGACAGTTGTTAAAAATACACGCAAGACCAGAAAAGCTGCTCTTCACTCACAGTCAGATTGAATTTGAAATGCATGAATCGAGCGATGGGAAAATATTTGTTGAAAGTTGTCTCAAATCATCAAAGAGGTTGGAATCAGTACTTACATCTGTTCGTGTTGGCATAGCGGTCAGCTGTAAATGAGACTACAGAAAGAATCCAGTTATAGGGTTGTTTAAGAGTGAAATTAGGCGGTCTTGTGACTTGGAGAGAAGTAGTAAGCCTGTAGAGGTGGAGGTTGCTGGAAATGCACATTCTGCAAGCATTCTTAAGAAACTAAACTAAATTCATAAGGGAGTTCGCAACAATGTGCAGATTTCCAGTGATTTAATGAAATTGCACTATGATATAATTTCTAAAAAGGTAGGATTTCAAATCAATGACGTGGTTTAGTTATATTAGCCTCAACGACGACGTGATCTATCTACCAAATTGCAAAGGTCATGGAAACGTCCCTATATAGTGATAAGAATGATCAACGATGTAATCTATCGAATAATGAAATTCGCTAAAAGAAAATCTGAAATGGTTCACTTGAATCGATTAGCCCCATTCGCTAGGAGAGTTACCGAACAAGTTAACAAGAACGCAAACAAAGGGTGAATCACGTTGCGTCCCAAAACGTTAAAGTGCAGGGCATTTAACTATCATTTACTAAGTCTAAGTCAACTTACATGGCACTCCACAAAGTTCAATTTAATATTACCACTGTAGAGTATTGAAATTTTCTGCATGTATCCTAGGCTTGTTGAATCGCTAAATACGTCCGAATGTCATGTGTCGTCGCAGTAAAGTTTAAAAAGAGGTATGGTGCCATAGAAGAAATTCAGTAGCAAGGGTCAGAGATTAGGAAGGTTATTACCTACTGCGCCGCCATCGCTAAATTATGCGCACCATTCTGGCGAAAATCTTGCACATCAATAGCCACGTTATGAAGAAACGTGTAGAGGGCATTATTGAACTAAGGAAACAAATGGCTGTACCCATATCTCTGTTGTGGTTTAGACCAGCTTAACTGGCGCGTGGTACATAATATGTTAAAGATAGTATTTGGAGATACTGATACGAAGATCCCAGTGTGTAGTTAGAATTCAAGAATTTCACCGACGCCGAAATTTGTGGATGGTTACTTCCTCAAGAAACTGGTCTGCAAGTATGGATCGCTGTGCAGATTCTGGTCTTTGCATACAAAAGTAGGACAATCTCAAGAGCAAAGTCCAAGGTCGCTTTTACGGGACAGAATAGACTTTAGGAAGGGGCAGTAACGAAATTACAGACAACAATAACTTTGTATAAAATTTCAGAACTTTCCGGAAATTTGCATAGAACTAAGACATATGATGTAATCGTGAATGTCTCGTAACTGCAACTTGTATCTAAATAAATTCCAGGCTATAGAAATGAGTCATGGCAATGGAACTTATTACATTAGCATTATGACTTATTTTTTTTCTTGATTTTATCTGATTCTTCTAGACTTCTCCTTGCTATACGAGATAAATGTAGTCTAAGTTATTTTAGTTTAGTTTTACTAAGAATGTAGTCTTACGAAGTAGCTGTTATAAATACACACAAAAATAAATGTTTATTATTGGCGTACTGTAATACAAATATTTGAGTGAATTAGATAATTAAATTTAAGTTAGTGAATATGAATAAAGAGTTTTTAAACGATTAACTAATTTCGTTAATATAAAAATATTTAGAAAAATTTATATAATTGTTTAACAATCGATTCAAAAAACATATCCAGTTAATAACATACATATTAGAGCTTTACCAAATAAATTTGTTAGAATGAGTTTCATTGACTTTGACTAAATTCAAAATTGACTGTTTTTTTAAATGACTATGAATTACTCTTGCAATAAGGTGGCACGCTATGTGAAATACAGAATGCGTTGCATTATATATCAGTCGTGGAATAAGAGGAAGTTCACTTGAATGAGAAAATTACAAATATAGTTGAATTTTAGACCACGAAAGTGGTGTGGCTGCGCAATATGAGCCTCTATTTTACAACAATATTAGAAACATATATAAAACAAAGCTAAACTTTAAGAAATATTATTTTGGTTTATCAACTATTACCATGATTGCATATATCATAAGCAAGGTTACACGAGTACGTATTGTTTCATCTCTTAATGTAGTTCAGTGTGTAAGAATTTCATATGAAATGTTGTTTTAGATTTTCTAAGTTTATTTAAATTATTCCTGAATTTCCATGTAGTGATTTCGGTAATTTCATTTTAGTGAAAGTTTTGTATTTAATCAACTCACTTTGAATAAATACAGCGACTATTATATAAAGAAATGATGAAATGCTTTTATCATGAGTCACGTTCCTACTTAAATATTTGTTATTAAATTAATCCACTTTAGATTAGGAATACCTACTCTTTAAAGCTTGATTAGTATCCTTTCTGGTGCATTTAGTAGAGCTAAGGATATTGTAATCGGAGTGATACAGCAGTCATCAGAGGATTTGCAAAGGTTTCCACATCAAAGATCTCCGCATGAAAAAGTATTTTAGAGAGTTTTAAACAAACTATGAGAAACCACAGTGCTTCAAGTGCTAACACTACATATGAACGTTTCACTCGTCAAGGTTCAGATATAGTAAAACAATTCTAGATTTAGTATAAGATACACCAACCATCAACTTACCATAAATTAGTAATCAATTAGGAATTCCTCAAAAGAGATTAATCCATATTCTCTACGAGCATAGCTTATATTCTTATTATTTGCATCGTTTACGTCTCCTACACCCGCAGGATTATACTAATCGTAGTAAATTTTGTCGGTAGTTGAATGATAATCCTTTTAGGATGGTTAATGTTTGCTGTTCAAGCAACATTCACCTGTAAAGGCATCAATAATTCTCGCAACTTGGGTCCGATGAAAATCCCTTCCTTTATTTTTATTTCCCATCTAATTAATATTAAAAATGTTGGCATTAAATTATTCAAGTTTCGTCTTATATTAATTTTAATTTACAAAATCTTTTTTATGCCACTGGAAGGTTAACATTTTGTAAATAATCCTACGGGCTTGTTCAGCCGACACAACAGTTAAGTATGGTGACATGTTGACTTCTCTGAACGTAAAAGGTTAACTTACGGTGGGTGGAAACGGTTGCTAAGCATTCGCATCTGAGTAATTTCAAGTTGCGTTTGTTATATTTTGATGAACGTAGCATTTTACCATATTTTTTACACTTTATGTGTATTATTACTACAAAATTGTAACGGCAAATATAATTTTCTATTAATATAAGATGAATAATAGGAAATGTGTTATAGTCCTGAAAGCCTATATAGTCGTAAATATTAAATTAGTTCCCAAGTATATACTTAATTATGTACCTAATAAGTTATATAGCTTTCGAATAATTCACATAAGGCCAAATTATTCACTATGATCAGCAAAATTCAAATACATAATTCACTTAATATTACCTAACCTCCATAACCGTAAAAAATATATTTCTAGCAACTACAAATGTTAACATACTGTTGAACTGCTTTTACTGTGGTTACTGCAAACGCAACGGAAACATTAGTACGGTTATAGTCAACAATTGCATCAGTTGAACAAGCATAATGTTTTATATGAAACGCGATTTCTGTTAGAATTTAGAAGTCGTCCTTGTTACCTATAAAACTCGTTTTATTCGAAAGTGTCAATTTTCAATATTATTGAAATTGATGTGGCGCAAAAATATTGCAAACTGGGTACCTCATCCATTACCTTTGCTCCCGCCTTTTGAAAGGATAAGGACTATTAATTGCCTCTTGGCAATATTTTAATAGTAATTCACATTTCTTTACCTAGCAACAATACACAGGCGTAGAATACGTGCCAGTCAAGTAGTTTCCGAAATCTTTTACTCCATAGTTTCTGCCAAGATACCCTGGAAATAGCCGGTGACGCCGAATACAAGAACTAGCAGTCGCGAGGGTGTTATCCATCTTCGTCAAGACTAGGCCTGCAATCATGCTTCTTGTCTCTAACCTTTTTCACAAGACCGCCCCGTCCATATAGTCTCGCGATGGACTCCAGTAGATCCTTCACTTCTGCCGGCCCAGGTTCTATCTGAAGTGCTATTACTGCTGCTATTTTTTTGGTAATTTGTAGCACAAAATTTATGTTCCTTTATTAAATGGAACGAATCGAATTATTTGGAATTAATATAAAATGATATCTTAATTTATTTCGGCTCATTTAACTTTCTTATTAACATGATTAAACTTAAGCATAAGTCTTGTCAAAATCTAGCTTAATTATTTACCATAGACTTCCTAAGATACAACCTGAGTTTCGATAATTCAGGTTTAAATCGTTTTAATCTCAGACTCAACTGTATTTTTGTTAAACTCAGACAAAATCGACTAGCACATTAATAACTAGAAATAATTAATCATCGGGATGCACTAATTTGGCATGTGGGAAATGCTACATGCGATACTAAATAAAGGTATAACAAAATCAGGAGAGTAACGAGCAACACTCTTAAACAAAGCAGAACATTTTAGAGCTCAGTAGCAGTATTTATGGAAATATATTATAAGAGCGCTATAGTAAAAGCAATATCTACCTAGGGAATTTTGATATAAAGATATAACTTGAAAAGGAATCAAAATCGGACCACCACTTTGAAGTTTGTCTAAATTATATTTACGTATAGAGTAAATTTGCGCATATAGGAGGAGTGTTCCACCCAACCAATTCTTGTTTAATTCCCGCTAGACCGAGTAACTATCATTAACAATCGTATAGTATTTGTAGTAAGTAGTTAAACAAGTAACGTTCTAGATAGTTTGTCGGCCAGGGGGTGAAGCGGGGACGTACGAAGTAACCCGCGGGGAGAGAGTCAGGGTATAGCTTTCCCACCTCTGAGTTGTTGCAAACAACAACTTACATATCTATAGCAATTTTATAACTTCAATTTGCTATAAGATATCAACAAAGGTGAGATAAGTTGTGCTTTGTTTGTTTTTAATTAAAAGAGATAATGTAAATAAAGCGATATGGATTTTGTTTTGAAACTCTTAATAAATCAAATTCCTTGAGAAACTCTATCAAGATTTCAAATTTAACGCTTAATTACAGACACGAAATAATTAATATCAAAGCTGTTACAACTAGATTCGGCCGGAAAACAGTTGGAGTTACAAGCTGTATTTCTGCCGGCCTATATTTCGGCCTTACACATTAACATTAATCAATCTACAAATAAAATATTTACGCACTTAACTGCGGGAGGAACGTACATTCAACTAACTTGGGCCACAAAACTCAAACAAGCATGCACAAACATACGTCATCGTGATAACTATTGCTTAGCATGGTCTATAATGACCGTTCTATTTCCGGCAAGGATTAATTCGAATTGTGTATCATCTTATCCCTATTTTAAAAGCATTCTAAATATTGAAGGCATCTCCTTTCCAATAAGCATTAATTCTCATAACTTTAAACGATTTTCACAATCAAATCCAGCAATTTTGTTGAATGTATACGGATTGTCATTAACTAGCAGTCAATATAGCGCCATACCTTTATATATATATATATATATATATATATATATATAACCGAATCACGCAAGAGTAATCACGTAAATTTATTGCTAATTAACGCAAAGTATAGATGTAGCACCAAAAAGAATGCGAGATGTGATACGGGTGACGAATATGACGATAATGATGATGAAGACACGTATAAGTTAAAGGAACTATTTACCAAAAAGAATAAGAAGAAGAAGGACCTGTCTGCGATTACAAAATATCATTATTGTTACATAAAAAATTGAAGTCGTCTTGTAAGAAGTCCTTCCACTGGCGTGCATACGAAAATTTACATTTTCGAGAGATGTCTATGTTACTATAAAAATCAAGACCAATTAAATTTACCTACGACGGACTGTAGCCAGTTGAATGATTCTAATTGTCGAATTATTTTACCTAAACCTAACGCCTCTAAAATACAGTTTTTTACTTTTCAAAATAAACTGATTACTCCGTTTATAATTTACGCCGATTTTGAATGTTTAATTAAAAACGTTACAGCAGCAGAACTGTCGTCGTCAACAGAACCAGGTAACGGTAATCAAGCTAAATAAACATTATAGTCATGGAGTTTGCAGTATCGGCTATTTCGTTTCTTATAAATGTAAACCTGAACTTTCATACTACAGATATCGTCATAATACTGATGCGGCAAAATGGTTCACGAAAAAATTAAATAGAATTGAATTAAATTGGCGCCATATTTTGATAATGTAGTTCTGATTAATCTTTTAACTTAGATACAGCAATAGGGATTTTATTTAGTACCTGTTTGTCATATTTGTTAGACACCATTCGTGGTTGAAAACATGTCTCAAAGGTTTAGATATAATTGTCACTTAACGGGCGAATATAGAGGAGCTGTTTACAAGTCGTGTAATTTAAATTATAAAACAAAAAGAACTGTTCCAGTGTTATTTCACAATCTTTCCGGTTATGATAGTCATTTATTAATTAAAAGTCTATCGGCGGTTATTCATGGAAATATAAGTATAGCTCCTAAAGATAAAGAAAGCTACATTTCGTTTACCATTGGGATGTATAACGGTACTAATGTTAAATTCGATATATAGATTCTTATAGGTTTTTAGATATCAGTTTAGAGAAACTAGCCTCGTACTTAGCATATGATAATTTTTCGATTTTAAGATCTCAATTTGCCGCAGATAGTTTATATAACGACGATCAAATTCGATTGTTACGAAACAAATCTGCCGCCTAGATAAGCATTTTATAGTACTTTAAAGCAAGCACACGTAATTAAGGAGCATTATTAAAAATCTGCCGCCTAGATAAGCATTTTATAGTACTTTAAAGCAAGCACACGTAACTGAGGAACATTACTAACAAGCGCGCAAAGTTTGGAATGAATTTAAGATTCAAGATCTAGCCGACTATTGCCCCTTGCTAACAACGCAAAGAGAAATTGATAGCATAAACATAATGAGTATTCCGAACGAGGGTAATGTAGGATACGTGTTTGAAGTAGACTTAGAGTACGCGAAGGTGTTGCACTTATTACATAATAGCTTACCCTACTGTAGAGAATAGCGTATATCATCGCAAGGAGGCAAGCAAATGAAACTGCCTTTAACTCTTTATCCTAAAGAGAAATACGTAATTCATTATGCCAATTTAAAACAAGTTTTAGAAGCAGGTATAAAGTTCACTAAAATACATAGAGCGAACAAAATTGACGAATCTCCCTGGGTTAAAAAATACATCGAACTGAATACGGCTTTAAGAGCGGCTGCAACTAACATCTTTGAATAAAATCATAGTAAACTGATGATAAATCCGATATACAGTAAAACAATGAAATCTGTACGTAAATATAGAGACGTGAAACCAGAGACCTAATGGCAGGGGAGATACTGGGCTGCTCGTTATATCACATTACCTAAGTTCAATAGTTGTACAATTTTTGATGAAAATTTGGTGGCTATCGAACTAAACAGAAATGAAGTGCTTTTTAGTCGTCCGTTCTACATAGGAGCTTCAATTTTAGATTTATGTAAGACTCTTATATACGATTTTCATTACAATTTCATGATAAAATCGCTCCCTTTAAATAAAATATGCCTATGTCATACCTATACCGATTCTCTTTCATGTTTAGTAGAATGTGAGGACTTGTATGCGTTTATTAAAGATAATCTAGACAGATTTGAGACCTTTAACTATGCTAGCGATAATACCTATGGAATTCAGTTAGTTAATAAAAAAGTTTTAGGTAAAATGAAAGACGAGCATTGTGGTATAATAGTTTTAAATTTCTGGACTTGAAAAGGTAAATGTACAGCATGCAAGTGCAAGGACGTAAAGATTTGATTAAAAAAGCTAACGGAATTGTTGCCAATGTAGTAAAAAACGAAATAACCTTTAACGATTATTTAGATTTCTTTCAAAAGCGTATTGAACTAATTAAAGTTTACTTTGAAATCAGTAAAACATTCCATTTATTATGTCAAATAATCAAAAGTTGCATTGTCTCATTTAAACGATAAACGCTAGTTACTTAAAGACCGAATTCATACAATTACTTGGGGTCATTTAATGTTACCTGAGGGTAGCGGTAATGACCTTTAATAAAAAAAGGTATTTTTATACGCGTGTGCATACGTAACTTATTGAAATTTGTAAAGAAGAAGAAGATGAGTCGTAAATGCGACTAGAAATCTCAAAAATCAAGTCTATGATTAATTACATAAGCGTATATTATGCATGATGATGAGCGTGTATGTTATCTTTACGGATTTCTTTCTTAATTTACGTATTGTTTCACGAATTTAAAATTGCTTGAATTTAAATATTTACATGCATACGTACATAAATATAACATACGTATATGTACGACTCATCAGACTTTAAGTAATTAATCAATATATTTGATTTGATTTGATTACCTCCCCCTATAGTACTACTTATAGTTGAAATTTATAAACATTAATTGTAAAATTTCTTTTATATATCTTAAACGAAATTATTATACTAATACTAAAAGTATAAATAAAGCATACTGTACCTGAAACAATATCAAATCTTTAATTTTTTTAGCTTCCAATTTAATATCATACTATTATTATAAAAATAACGTCAAAGTTCTAGAAGGAAGGAAGGAAGGTTTTATCTAATACAAAATAATGTATACGTATATGTAGACAGTTGGCCTTCAGACAAAAACAGACCGACCTGTCTAACAGGTCGGTTTGAGGCGACCGAGTGTTCAGCCTGCAGGTGTTCAAACAAAGGGGTGCCATGAAGATTCGCTAGTGAACAATCGAGGTATAATGTAAATTTAATGATTAACTTCATTCAGAAATTAGTATTTGAATTAACATTTCTGTATCTAGCGTTTTTAAAAACCTGTATACAAATTTATGAAATGGCTACAGCTTCTTATTATTCTTCTTCACAAGATCACATTTACTACTATGTATCTAATGATGGGGACATTCTACAAGTAAATAGCAAGATTGATTCAGTACGCCGTCTACATCACTTGCTATTATCTTCGCAACCTCTAATTGATTTCAATGTGACCGCTGATGACAAAAACAGGTTCAAAAGGTATGCATGCCCCATTAGGAGGAAGCTACTCAAACGATATGACATATACGAGTTCTGCGTTCAAATATACGATGCCTGAATCCTACCATTGTAGTTGGCGACGAAAACGCTTTCATTAAGGTGCTAATTAGAGCAGGAATCGAAGACAAATTACTGTGCCAATTAAAGCGGTATTTCGACTTATATACAGTTTAAGGAGATAGGTGGACGGCTGGGTTTCAAAGATCGACATGATAAAAGCGGGTATGTGGTCAGGTATGTATATTTAGTTTGATGCTGCATATGTCGGATTTCTTAAAATTAACGTTAGAAAATGCAAACTAACTAACTAACTAAAAAAACGCACACAACCTCTCTTTCTAATAGTAGTAGTTATAATAATGATGGTTTCTACGCATGTTTCATTTCAAATTTTCACTAGCTTATTTATGGGTCTTCTAGTATAGTAATGCTATTACTTTAGCTTTATCTATAAAAACATGCAGTACTGGCGTCTTACATTAATCGTAATATAAAAAAATGGCGAATACTACCAATAACAACGACGGTAATGGAAATGACTCTAACATTCGTTATGGCATGTTCGAAGGCAAAAACACTAAAGTCACGAACAAAATTACAGCGGTTGACAGAATTCGTCAATTAATTATGACGGCATTTCTTACCGATTTCGAAAGCGAATAGACTTACGATGGAGAACAGGTCGTCGAGGCCAATGCTGCATGTCAACAACTGTTTGCAAAGTTTGATAAGCGAATTGAGCTTTGTGAAAATGTTCTTAATGGCGAAATCGGCGAGACTACTATGGTTCAAGCACTTATTGCTGCAGACTTCGGGACTACCTCAAGGAACTGGAACCGTATTTTGCCATTTCAGAAATGAAATGAAATAATATGTAAGTTATTAGTTTGAACTTGTACGCTTTATTAAGAAACCTAGGGACCACAGTATTGTAGTTTATAGGCAATAAAAACACTTGGTTTTTGAATTTTTATGTATGTATGTGTATATTATTATTATTATTACGGCTATTTCAGTGAAATTAATATAAAATATAAATTATTTACTAATTTGCTAAATAAAGCTAAATACGTTACATTTGAATATTATTGTACATTATACTTATGCTACAATATCGTAAATTCTACACCACGATGGATGTTTATAGCTATATAACTTTACGTATGCTTCCCTGGTTGCAGGCCTTTGCTTTAAAATTATTTCGATAAGATAGACGATAGGAAATTTCACCTTCTGCAATTCTTGGGCATAAAATCCGCCTAATATGGGTTGATTATCCCTATCTTCGGGTTTATACATAACCAGCTTACTTATTTTTACTGAAGTCACGCGGAACAATTCGCTGCACCACTTCGGCATGGAACCTTTATCAAAAACTGATTTGTATATACTAATTCTTACGACATCTCCGACCTTATAGCGGTGATTTGTATTAAACGTTTTAGATGGCCGTAATCGTGATCGAGATTTGTTTTCGGAGTGACTGCTACAGGTTTCATGCGAATGTTGCTATGCTTTCCATTGTTATATCCGCTAACAACTTCGTCTATGATATGTATCCATTTATATTTATCGCGCAAACTAAATTGCTTGTACAAGGCACCCGTTAATGTTCGCAACAGACGTTCAGCAATTGAAGCTTTAATTGTGCTGTAAGTTGAATAATGATGTACGCTGTATGCGTCCATCAACGCGGAAAATTTTTTATGGCAGAATTCTTTCCCCGCATCGGTTTGTAAATTCTTAGGCTTACGATGTGTTTTGTTATTGATATTATCGTGTTGCAGAATAAAAACCAAATCGTTTGCAACCTCCTTGCCGTCCCTGGACTTTAGCGGTCCTGCCCATGTAAATTTCGAAAAGCAGTCTATTACTACCAATATGTATTTGTAGGCGTTGTTTTTCTATGAATAGGGTAGTGGTTCAGCCAGGTCAGACTGCCATAAATCGTCGAAGCCTTTAATGTTTGTGCGTCTTCTAGGAAAGTTTTTTCTAACAGGCTTATGTACTTCGTTTACAATTTGCTGTTTGTACATTATTTTATATTTTTAGTGATAGTAGTAAATCTATCTTGTAATGCTAATGACAGTTCCCTATTTTTCCTATCCGTGTTCTGTCTGTCATCCGTAACACTAGCATTCCCAAGTGCAATTATAAACATTTTAAGTTTTCAATGTTATATTCGACAGATTTTGCTATATCTTCACGCTTCAGACCGATCTTATGTTTTACTTCCCTCAAGAATGCCGCCTCTGAATTCCATAGCTTCGTTGCCATATCAGCGTTATCATTTTTCAATATTTCTTCTCGCATCTTTCCTTCTTAAGTCACGTTTCACATGTATACCTGTAGAATGTATTAACTATCTCATTAAGCGATCAAAATGCTTATAAATTACGCCATATTCCTTCTTCATATTATCAATGCTCTGCTTGATTGCGTCATTTATGTAAAGTTTATTCGTAGCATTCAAATCTTGAGTTGGTTTCGCTAACCTAACTAAAGTTTTATTTTGCAAGTCGAAATTGTCATCTTTAGTTAGTTTATATCCAACACCCGATTCGCCCTTTATCGATATTCTAGATGCGGTGCCGTTTAAAATCCTACCGAAGTTATCAATGTCCATTATGAAATTGGCCAAATGTAATATACCTCAATTTATTTCATAGTAATAGTTTATTATAAATGAGTTAGTTCTTTAGACAAGGGAATTCTTTCGATATAGCGGTCTTTATACAGTTCTTCCAATATCGCTAAAATTTCATTTCGATGCGAAGTATAACCGGGAAGCTTTTTGCTCCATAAAAATTGTAACTGAGCCTATTAGTTCATGTGCGTTATTCCAATTCTTGTATTCAATGCGTTTAAAAATTATCGAGTATAAATAAACGACTTAGTCTGCCTCTTTTTTTAGGTTTTCTCGATCTCTTGTCAACACCGCTGCTTTTTTTTGTGTAAGTAGGTCTTCCAGTTTGTAAAATGTTAGCGGAAGCTCCCTCGTTATTATCACTACTACTAGAGCTAGAACTAGCTGCAGGCCGTAATGACGATTGCATTCCATAAATTTTAGCGGTACGGGATACAATTCTCTTAAATTGTTCATTTTGTTTCCTCAATTGTTTTAAAATGTCATGTATATCTTCCAGTCACCTTAAGCTCTCTTTTGTTGATTGTTCTCGTTCTCTTGCCGCGTCGAGTGCTGAACGTGTTAATGAAGGCGTAGAATGCAGTATAGGCGAAGGTAAATTAAGGGTGTCGCTGCTAGGACTTGACGTTATCGATGGAATGGTAAGGGACTTTAGAAAACTTAGCGGCGGTTCTTGTTCGGAATAGTCGCCATATTTGTCGTGTTTATTTGCATCCATCGTATTAGTAGTTTTAGATATTATTACTAATATTTGCAAATGTTATCTGCTTCACCCCCCTGCCGCCGCTACTTGCGTATTTACACACATTAATTAAATTTCTTACTTGCTTACGCATATATACGAATCAAAGCCTTTATGTATCGAGAGAAAATCGTACTTGTTGTCATTCCAGCACTCGGAACACATTTCTTGAAAAGTTTAAACAGCATATCAGTGCTCACACGATCATCATAAATGTGCTTTAAATTGAGATCCTCTTACTTAATCATAGCTAACATGTTTACGTTATTGCGATCTAGGTGTTTAGGAACCGAGGCGTAGGTTTGAGTGAGATAAAAACAATCTACTTTATTATGACAGCCGATGCTATAGTAAGTCTTAATATTTTGTTTCCGGGTACAAGCTACATCGTCAAATATAAATATCGAATTTTGTTTTACCTCTTACGGCGGTATTGTGTTTTCACTAAACGTGTAATAGTTTATGCCTCTAACTTGTTCTAGAAACTGATATTTAGGTTGACCTAGGGACTTTGAGAACACGTAGACATTTTCGAATTTTAACCCGTTCTCGTTAAGCAGTTGATTAGTTCCTACGTTTGTTTTCCCTGTATTACTCGGTCCTATTATTAAACTTCTAATTGTATTACTCAATAGCTCGCCATGCTTCTTGAATCTTTTCCTATTAAAATCTTCATCCTCCATGTCTAAATTTAAAATCGGTAAAGATTGCTTTTGCTTGATAATTTTCA
>JAHWXV010150938.1:0-18366 GCA_024586415.1 Phrixothrix hirtus
TGTATTTACAGGTTATATTCCCCTTTTAAATAACAAAATATAAAAACGGCCATATTTTAGCGATAATTTACGATTTGTAGTTTGTTAACTATTAGAATAGTGTAGTACATAAATTACGCGCATTATATAATAAACTTTAGCACCAACTTTGACGCCCACTTTATTCAAATAACGATACAATTTATCGGCATCGGCACGTAACGTTAACCGCTTCATTTGTATATTAGCCCGCGAAATTTAAATTACGTAATTTTTTAAAAAAGTAACAAAAACAACTTTTTGCTTAAAAAAGTAACTTTTAGTAAAAAAAGTATCGCAATCCGAGCCCTGCTTTATACTAGTCTGTGAGTACGGTGAAGTGGGGTCAGAAGGAGACAGAAATTTTATTCAGCGATAAACAGATGACATTGATATTCTGCATCCTACACTTCCCATTCTGTCTGTTGAAATTGACAGAGTTGTGGAAAATCTATGGCTTGTGGCCAAAAGTATTAAACGACGTTCTTTCATCACCATAATTCGAAATTAGGTGCCCTGATTTAATTAAATTTATATACCTATCTCTTAGGTACGAATGAAATCACTAGATATTTTATTATTCAGGAACGAGACAGTAAAATATCATTTTATTTTCTAAAAGGGTCATGTTAAAGTTTGCGTTACAAGAAAACACTTAATCAATACAAAATATTCACCGACAGCGATATGAATCTCAACTTCGGATAAAAAACTATATAAAATATATTTGGGGCCAAAAATAATCAAAACTAGCACAAGGCAAGATCAAAGGCAATACATGGATATTCAACCACATGATATGGTGGTAGAAGAAACGCTATGGGTAGAGTGTTGTGTATATACATTGTCAAACTTTCAGTCCGTCCACGAAATTCATGTTTTGAAGAACACATGATTTCTTTATTAGTTATCATTTCACGTTGGAAAGTGTAGAATTATGGTCATATATCAATTACTTCCATTGTGTTGCATTCATACTCCGTTACAATGTTAGAAATGACACGATAGCGACAATGATTCAGTCATATCTTTAAGCTAACACCAATCTATTTCTGCTGTAACAAAATTAGCAAGGACGTCTGTGATAAGTCGTGTAATGAAAAATTTCGTGATGTCATGCCGCTAGTTCAAATTACATATCTGGAAATGAGTTTAAATTCTAGAAGTTTCAATAGTACAGTTATTCGTATGACTCGTAACTCAAATTAGTTACTACTGAAACGGACACTAAACTGTAATGCCAGTGAAAATAAATCGTGCTATAAATAATATCTTTCAATATTCTGTTGCTAAACAAAATTCAACAGATGGTTATTTTTTTATGCAATTCTTCATGAAGATCTTGCGCAAAACTGCTTGTAACACTTGCTGCCATTGTAAGTATATCAGACATGTTTACTGAAATTACTACCAACAAGGGCTCTTTGGTCTGTTTTTAACTGTATAGTTACGTGTGACCACTGCATAATTTGCCAAGAAACGGTTGTCGTCACACCATGCATTACTTTTCAGCTCGATTTTTAAATTATAGAAAAACAAAATACTGAAGGGGTGTCCAATTATTAGATTTAAAGGACCAAATTGTGGTTTTCAGTTATCATTTCATTCAAGCACAGCCTATTTCACTATAAATACCTGTTTCAAGTATGAAACTTTCTTGTTTTGTGGTTTTCCTACATTTAGCCATAGAAGTCCTTCCAATAAGACGCACTCTGTGGATTTCTACAAGTTCCCACTTTCCTCCCAAAGTATTCGTTAGTGATAAAAGGTTAGTGTTCGAAAATAATCCAATGGCCAAGGAAATACCGACGAAGTACGTTCTATCATCTCTACGACCTAAAATTGAAAGTCACACTGACCGAACTTTACGAAAATAAAGATCTAACTTATTACACGTTTGTATCGTCACAAACAACGCTAAATGGTGTACAGGTTTTGTTCTCTTTAATGAGATTCCAATTCTGCCCTAGTTGCCTCTAAAGTTGGGCTCCAAAAATTCACATTCAGTCCTCTTTCAAGCATTTCAGAAATTTTTGGTTTTTACAATTTCATTAAAACGTTTGTGCGTTAACAAAATTCATTAGAGACTAAGACTATTTATTATTGACAGCTTTATGCAGCGCTCCTCGAGAACCAACTCTGAATCTTCGCTTCGTTTGTTGTTGTTTTTGGTCTTTCAGATTTGGAATCATCTCTGATGGACTCACGTCCCCACTGAAACTACTTGAACCAAATTTTATGATAATAGGATGTTTTGATTTATTGCCTTCTTTGGTCAGATATTTATTGACACTTCGACACTCTAATTCCAAATTATTCACTTTTATTCATTATATGAGTGATATCACATACTAGTTACTGAAATTAAACTAAACTTTACATTAACTTGCAATAAGTGTCACTGCCAAATTTTCTTCGGGCGTGCAAAATGTTTCTTTTCTAGTTTCCCTCGTACTTAAATGCTATAATTTGAATTAATCTCCAACTCGAATTTCTATTATAAATGCTGACGTTTCATTGTCGTTTTAATGTATTTTTATTTCTCTATAAATTTTACTCATATGTCGACTTTTTTGAGGAAGCCTTTAGTTACGAGCAGTGACATATGCCTTAGTCATATTCAGGAGCAACCAGACCTTGTTCACGTTCTATCATTTTTTCGAAGTGTAAGAGAGAGATAAGTATGAGTAGTAAGTGCATTACGCCCCTAAAGTAATAAAACAAATTTAAAATATTCTTCACTTCAGGAAAAATGTTTGCTAATTATCAACGTACAAAATGGCGGAAAGAAGAAAAGGACATTGCTGCACAGTTTAGCATTTACCTTATCACCTTATCATTTTGAAAAATAAGGATGTACTTTTAGAAAAAATTAAAGATGATGATGGTAGCAGCAAACGTAAAAAGCTGACAACTTATGCTTATTATGAGATCGACTAAGCTAAGATAAAGTAAATAACCATGACACTTTAGAAACATCTACCCCAATCCGGAATCATAATTAGAGATTAATCTAAAACATTCTAGATTTGGGATATAAAAACCTTTTATGTATTTTAAGATAATTAGATAAGTTTAAAAAAGACACGGTATTATCCAAAAAGCTATATGTTTTACTGAATTTGGTAAACATCACATTTTAAATTTAATTTCCCGAATAAAAGAGACTTGCGTTTGAATGAATAATATTTTGGTGGAAAAAGTAGCCAAGAGATGATAGCTGTTAAGCACAACAGCTATCAGCTATCAGTATGACTGGGTCGGAAAACAAAAATTAGTTGTTATTCGGAATTCAGAAAATCCATGATGTTTCAAAGGCATCAAATCACCTGATGTGGTTTATGAAAATAACATTAAAGCCATGGGTGGCAACTGATATTTATGAGAAACGACTGTTAATGCTAGATAAAAGAAATTGCCTCTCGGAAAAGGAAAGTTTTACTATTTGTTGATAATGTCCCATACACTCGAAGGATATGCAAGATAAACTGAAAAATATCAAATTGGCGTACTTATTAATTAAGAATTTTAGCATAATATGGGACGTGAATATAAATGAACAAAGCAATAGTGAATTACTTACTGAAATCAGAGTTTATTAAAGATGAATTGCTAAAAAATATCGAATATTCGGATGAAGAATATTTTCTTCCACTGCCCTATAAATGATGTAACATTTGAAGATTACATTAATACTGTTCATGGTACTGCATAATGGATTATACTATGGGTAAAGATTTTTAGAAAGCCTCGTGCCAATACAAAAGGTAATACACATATTAAGTGTAGTTAATCCATTTTTGGCAAACGGTGTGATGAGCTCTGTTCACATTTATATTTTTTATTCCTATGCAATAGGTATGGAAGTGGAAGCGGCCTTAAAGGAATTGGACAATAAAAAGCTAGTGACAAGTAATTTATTATTTATTTCTAATTAGATGTATCCATTTTTATAATTCTTTAACGTTCTGCACGTTATTTATATCCCTCCTGAAGTTGACCAACTTATAGACGAAGACAACAATGATGAAGATATATACCAGCAAATGAAACTTTAGATAAAGAAATAGAAGGTACTTTTGAATTTCAATACTCTGTTCATACTTCAGGTGATATGTACGAAGAATCAGATAAGGAACCTTTACCTATAAAGAGAAAAAAGGTATATCAATCGAAAGCAAAATATCGCACTAAATTGGCAAAATTTCGATTTACAAAAACTTACCTATGTTCATTGAAAAGAAAACACTTGAAGCTATTGAAAATGGCAATGATGAAAAGTCACCTCTAGATCTTTTTTTCCTATTCTTTGATTTTAATACTCTTTCAATAATTATTAATTTCTCGAACAAATATGCAAGAGATAATAATTGCCATGATCTTGAGCTTACACTGAAGGACTTTAGGTTTCATGGGAATTCTTATAGTTTCTGGTTATCAAACCTTACCCCAAGTTGATATGTATTGTTCTAGAGGTGTAGAAATAGTTCGTAAGTGTATGAGCCAAAACAAGTTCAAAAGCATCAAGAGGAATTTACATCTGATAAATATATCAAGCTTCGATCTCTTTTTGATGCAATAAATATTAAAAGAATGCAGTTTGACATCTTTTCGCATAATTTGTTAATTGACAAGCAAATGGTGCCTTACTTTGACAGGCACTCATCTAAAATGTTTATCGAAGAGAAACCGATTCGGATTTAAATTATGGTGTTTATATTCGTCAGATCGATAACATAAAACAATATATTGGTTTAGAAAGCACTGTGCTTACTTCTTTGTTAGATTTAGCAAAACGTTCTAACAATCATCGAGTATTCTTTGAAAACTTTTTCTCTACATATAAATTATTTGCAAAACTTCACTTCAAATGTTATTTTGCTATAGGGACAATAAGAGATAATAGACCAGGAAAATGTTCTTTGGTAGAAGTTAAAATCATAAACAATAAAAAATGCGGAGCCCACGTTTCTGCCTTTGATGAAATGCTAATTCCATAGTAACAATGAAAAGCAACTCCTATATACTGCCAAAAGATATAATCGAAAGGAGTAAAAAGAGGTTAATATTTTACAACCAGATATGGTAGCCAAATACAATAAATTTATGGGTGGCGTAGACCAACACGATAATTGCATCGCTAACTATAGGAATAACATTCGAGGGAAAAATTGGCAGTGGCCGCTATTTATCAATATTATAGCGTAATTGTAAATGGTTGGAAGCTTTATCAGTTATCCAATAGAAATAAGGTACCTCAATTGGATTTTAGTTCATAAATTGCCGTACGACTTATGAAAGCAACAACAAAAACACTGGAAGGCCCAGCAGAAAAGCAGTTCCAGAAGAAATGCAGTGAGAAAATGTAGGGCATATAATAAAAACACCGTCAAGGTAAGGCGGCAATGGAAATTATGTAAAAACCATACTACGGGGGACAGTCAAATTTAAGCAGGAACATTGTTATCAAGTCTAGTAGGAGACTCGGAGGACTCGGCCGCTGTTCCACGAATTCCATTTGGGCCTGCCCACTCCGTTACGCACCTACTGCCAATTTTATCCGCATTCAGTCGATACGGGAGCAATGGGTGAGCAATACGTACCTAGTTCCGTTGCGCAACGGATTATTATAAAGTTTTGATGAAAGAAGGAATGAGACCTTCAGAAATTTTAACTCGTTTACGGGCCCAATTCGAGGATGAAACTCTGTCCGGAACCCGCGTGTACGAATGGAATAAACGTTTCTTTGAAGGGTGGGAAATAGTTGAAACTCCAAGCCATGGTCGGCGTTGTCGAACTACAATCACAGAAAAAAACATCCGTGTAGTTAGAAATTTTGTGGAGGAAGACAGGCATCTTACCGTTGACAGCATTACTCCTTTAGTGGATCTGTCACTGAAGTGCACATTCAATCATCCCTGAGAAACTTGGCTTGTCATAGATCTGAGCGCGATGGGTTTTGCGGCACCTTTCCTGATCAGGAAAAGCCGTTTCGAGATCTGCCAGTCTTTTGTTTCGTTATGCTAACGGAGGAGAAGGCTTTCTCTGTGACGGACATGAGTTTATCACAATAGGCCTGAATCGAAGCAGTCGAACTCTTTGTGTGCAATTGGTTAGACACTCGACCTTTCAACTTTTTATAATAACGCAATCGAGAGACTTCTCAAAGCTGGGAAAAATGTGCTTCAGTACAAGCAAACTATGTAGAAAAGTAATAAAATTGTTTTTAAATTCTACCGTTTTCAGAACAATTATTAAAAGAAACTTTCCGTTTATACTAGACTGACCCTATGCCAAATTTAGTGTTTATTTACACAGCAACTGTTTTGAAAGTTACTATTGTACGAAATAACGGTTTCAGCCAATGGTGCGTATAAGCAGTATGCCATACTTTTTAACTTAATAACCTTTATTTAACCATAAATGCAAAAACTGTTCAATTTATGAATTATTAATAATAAAAAATATTTTTTTGAAAAATGTTTTAATTATTTCCATGCTTGACCAGATATAAAAATATTCTTTGCAGAATCAAACAGTGATGCTCACATTTGAATAAACTTATTTGACCTTAATCGTACTCTTATGTAGTCTATAAATAACGTTCATGTTTTTAAATTTAGTGGCAGACTTTGTAGAAAAGGAGAAGTGGTTATGTGAAACACAGAAAATGCCAAATAGCGTGTAAGCTTTTTGAGATAATTCCTGTAACATGAAGATTCTTTCATTCCAATTTTTCTTTTGGCGAGTTAAGGAAATTCTATTGTAATTTCCTAAAGAAGATATTAGATTCAGAAAGATGCTATAACTAATTTTTCCATAACAGGAACCGAGCAACAAGCTTACATTACTTAAGCTATTCGAAATAGATATTAAATATAAACTTTGTATAAAACACGTTTTACCAAGCGTACTACGTTTAAAAACTGTACTAATACAAGAAGGAGAAATTGGAGATAAGCATATAGCATGCGGTAGCAGCTTAAGAAACGACATACATGATCGTATATTTCAAAAAAATTTCGTAAGACGCATTTTTATCGCACTCGTTCAAGTTTTGAAAACTTTCTAATGAATAAGTTCAACAAAAGTTTTTCGAAATAAATATTCCCCGATGCTTTCAACAGATCACCGGAGTATATACGTACCTATAACGTGCATGTTTTAGAACCTGAAGATCTATTTTCAATATCGTAACGTAAAATAAACTTTCATAATACACTAATTTTCAATTTTTTAATATTTCTATCATAACCACATTTTTAAATAACAACGAAAGTTATGAAATAGAAGTTTGATACAGAATTTCAATTTCTATACTTTATGATTTTTAATAAAAAATTTATGGAGATGTTGTTTCCATAAATAACATATTTTCGGTTGGTTTATTTTACATTCATTTATATAATTCTTTTTGTTGTTTTATCATCATTATTTTCACTTTAAATTTGTTTTACAATTTCTAATTTCAAATTATAAATTAGATTCCGAACTAGATTTTCTAATTTTATTAATAATGTTATTTATCTAATGTTAGCATAAAGATAAGATAGATAAAAGTAATTGTTATTTTCATTATTTACCGTTACATCTCACTTATTAAATAAAATTTGTAATGCTATTAAGCACAAGAAGGTGATTTTAAGCTAATTTAAAGCTCAGAACAATAATTAATAAATATTGCTTAATAGAATGTGTTTCGGGTGTGATATTTAAGTACTTGACTCGCTTTCTAACTTGGTATATACGAAATTCTCATGTTTACGAATATAGTGATACGTAGGTACCGTGAAGACAAAATGGGAGCCGTTCTAGAAATTAATTAATAGATAAGTGAGTGTACTTCTTGTGTACTCATAAAAATGTAAATTGCACATGAATCCGTTAGTAGTAACGTCTTTAGCTAACAAGAATAATTATAGAAATAGAGTAATTATGCTTGTTATAGATGTAATTTTAACTTTAGAAAACAAAGGAACAAATGAAATTTGTGTTTATAATATACAAAATGTATAACATATGCTTGATTGATAAGTAAAATATACGAATGCAATTTTATGAAGAGAAGTAAAACACTGACAAATATAATACAAAAAATCTACACAATAAAATAATATTCCTAGTTGGAACTCTAATCATTAGGTACTGTTTCCAGAAGCTTTTTAGAAGCTAGTATTGGGATGTAGGTGGTAAAAAATTTACAAGCAAGCAAACCTGTACATGTAAAATTCCTTCTATTAATTCATAAAGAATCACTTGAGCCGCCCAGATTGAAACAGACGCCCACCGGCTCTCGATCAGCCAGACTGCATTATTAAATAAACTTATATAATGTATTTTAGGTAGCACTTCTTCACCAACAATGGCAACCTTAAGCCTACTACTAAAGCGATGTAGTTATTTAAATACACATACATAACACACCCTATATGCTAAGCAGACACCATATAATCCTACTTTTCGGTGCGATGGGTTAAATAGGATCTGTTTATAACAATTTATGTAAACTTCGATTAGCTATTGAGATGACGTCTTCGCATATTCCACGCACGGAATACCCATAATTATAAATAAAATTAATTTAATAGTGTTAGTAAGAACGTGGTATACCGTGAAGTTTCAGTATATAATTTAAAATAATTTATATATTCGAAGAACGCTAGCGAAAATTATTACTAATAAACCACGCTACTCGTAACTCTTCAAGGGTTAAATAATTATATCATTTATTTTATCCATAAAAACGCGTTTGGAGCTAACAAATGCAAAAAGCAATAACGTAAATGTTAAATACTAAAGTACATAAGAGGGCTTAATTATTACCTTGCGGTTTCTTGACTACAAAATTAAACTTAAAAATTTTTAAACGCAAACTTACAATAAAAGTAAACAGAATCTTGTGGTCCTCTTACGTAAATATGTATTTCAAATTTCTTTAATTATCTCTAACACAGCTATACTTTTCCTCATTAGGCATAATATTTTTTTGCAAACTTTTTGTACCTGCATGATTCTCATAATATAATTCCAATATGTGAACTAATCTGTTTATAAACTTTAAACGGCTTTAATAATTCACCTGTGAATACAATAATTCGATAAAACTTGTTTTTTAAAATCTTAAAGCATAACCATCGTTTTTTCAAAATGAAATTTCTAAAATAGAAATTATTGTGAGTGGAGGGACAATTGTCATCATTCTTTAATTACCTGACTATAAATGTACAATATCTATATTTTATTTTTTAAAATGCAGATCTAACCGGCCTTGATGACTCGTCTCTAAACCTAAAGAACGCGAGTTCAAAACGGGCCGAAGTTAACAATTTTTAACGCAGGTTAAATTTCAAATTGTGTCTTCTTCTCGGAAATGTGATATTTAGTACCGTAAGGTGGAGTTAAATTGATCAAGGTTTTTATATTTTTGGCCGAGTTTTTGTTTTGAATATCAAAATGACGGTTATTTCCCTTTAGATAAATGCATTTGCAAGATACGCAACTATTATGTTCTGCAAAAAACAATAATACTTTTTGATTTTGCCTACATTAAAAAAAGAAAAAGTGATCAACATTATACAATCAATGGAATGAAATTAATGACGTGGAATTTATAAAACAGAGTACACATATAAACCGTAAAATTCGATTAATTTGATTTCAACTGAAAAATATTGAACGAATGAAAATCTGTAGCATAATTTAATTGTCGAGTAAATTTGATCAAGAATTGTTTGATTATAACACAAAATAGAACTGTAAAAACATACATGCAATTACTTTATTAAAAAACAATTGTACAAAAGGTACATCGGTAACTTCATTTCATTAATAGTAATTAAATTGTCAAAATAATATGCTTTTCGCTCACCAAAAGCTTTTAATATGGGGATCAGAAGCGGAGCCAGGACATCAGAAAAATTAACTGAAATCTGTCTTCTTCTTGAACTTTGAAAATTTTTCCGTGCTTGTCTAAAGACTTTGTTCCCAACAGTTCCATTATACTGCAACCTATCTATTAACTCGTTTTTTCTTTGATCCGCCTTACCAAAACGAAATTTTCTTTCTCAAATTAGTTTTGTCTGGTGTTACCTGTACTTCAATATCTTCCATGGATTCGTTTTCAGAATTATCGTTAGTCAATAATCCAGGCGGATTTGCATTATTATCAAAGCCTTTTCTATGTCCAATTGTAAATTTCGTCTTTTTATATTTAGTCAATGAATCAGCTGAAAAATCTTTGCTGCTTTCACCAAAACGTTATTGGTATCATTTTTGGTTTCATCAGCAATGTTTTCTAATGGAATTTTTCTAAAAACTGGATTAGAATCAAACGGCGATATTCTAACCTTTTTTCATAGCACCATAAGTGTCTTATTTATCAATTTACAGCAACGTTTCATTCAACAAATGCGGAAAGTCCATTTTATCAATAGATGTAGAAATATTATGTGCAGATTTCCGCCTAGTCAAAGCGCTTTCCATTACTCTGAAATGTTGGGAAAAAACCAACACCAAGAGCCCGAGTCAGAAAAATCGTATGCTTTGGTAGGCTAACGAAGGGTATATTATTTTCTGGGCATAGCGTCAGTATATCGTTAGTGAAATGCGATGATAGATTATCGTCTAACGAAACTTTAACTTCATCAAGTAATTTGGCAATATCACCAATAAAAATCGAAATTCGCATTAAATGTGTGTTATAAAAACGTGAATAGGTTTATAAATAATAAAATTATAAGTCTAGACTTACTGCCTTGGTCACCCGGTATAATGCTACAATTACACAAATATACACACAAATATACAAAGTGTGAAAAAGTTTGTGAATATCTCTCGCCCCTAAATATTTTAAACAAGTTGTATGGTTTAAAAATGCCTATTAATAATTTAAGCAATTTGATCTTGGATGCCGTTTCCGAGGTCAGATCAAGGTCATGTCGCTTTATTTGTACATGAAATACCTTGTTTTTGTTTTCAATATATAATATCTGGCGTCAAGAGCATTTCAAAATATCCAGGAACTAAAGATATTTCACGAACTTTTTAAACACCCTGTATATACATAGAAAGGTACATTTATAAATGTATGTAACTGTATACACGGGCTCCTATTCCATTTTATTGATTAGCATTGCAGCCTAATCAGAGACGTAGGATTATGGGGTCTAATGCTCAACCAGTTTTCTGCATAACCCAACGTTGTATTTGGAAAATTCTAATTTACAAAATACTTTTGACCAAACAGTTCTTCTGGTTCAGCTCCCTTAGTATTTTTCTTATCACTACGGGTCTGATAATATGCTGCAAAATACATAGATGCGTCAACTTCTGGGTTTGCGCACTGGTACTTTTAATTTACACAGAAAGAACAATCATAATACAGTTTCAGAAAATTTAACTAAAAGTCGGTGCCCATAAGGCTTTTGCGGGGATCTTTGATTTTGCATGTCTCACTTTTCTAATATTCAGAGAATTTTTCTACTTGTTTCCAGCCCCAACATCTATGAAAGCGTAAATGCGGCCGCGCACAAAAAAAGGTTAGCCAGACCTGATTGAAACAGACGAAATATATTTGATATATTCATTTTGGGACTAGATGATACATAGAATACGCTTTCGTATAGCAAGGGCGATGAATTTATTGATTCTATACATTTCATACAGAAAAGTGAAAATATAAGATGTTATTAATATTTCTTTGAGCTATACCTTTGCCGACAATCAACGCTTACGGTGTACGCCTGCAGCGTATTTTGTATATACGGTTTCATAAATGAACAATTTTGTTAATGCGCTGGACTTTTCTTACCATGATTTCTTTTGCAACCACTTTCTTTAACTCCCAGACGTTATTTCTTTGTCCATACACCTCAGCAGAGGAATATTTTCCTGTTACAAGCAGGCTTTCATGGATCGTACATTGTGACGCGGATCTGCATATTGCATAAACATAAATGGCTGTTCATTTGAAAACTTTCAACTGGTTCTTCAACATTTCATTGTACAGTTCCTGTTGCATTATTCCATTGAACGCGCGCAGACGGTCAGTGCCCTTGCTTTCGTGGAATGTTTTATTATTTTTATGACACACAATTCGCACTAAATTCTCACTTGGGCGACGACGTACAAACTAAGCGTTTTTTGCTAGGATTTGAAATGTGTTTTCGTCACTGAAGGACACCTGAATCAAGCATGAAATGGTAAAGTTTGTGGAAAAATAACTATTCTTCATAAAATATATTTAAAGCGCGCTTTAAATGTTTAACTATCTTCAAACGCCCAAAGCTTTATCTTTATGGTCTCTTCTGCACCTGAGACGATTTGCCTTCACCGCAGCTGTCAATTTGGAGTTTAGAGCAGACTTACGGCCTTCAAGCTCGTTAAACATCAATCTTTCGGATGCAATAACGTTTGAAACTTCAAACATGCATTTAATTTCTTTCGAATACCGTTCAGACCTTGACCAAAAATTGATTTTCTTCCACGCTTGTTGTTTCTTTTCGGGTTTAAATTTTATCCTAAATAAATTTTAGTTTTAATCTGCCTCGTGGATTCTTCAAACACATTTAATTCCCAGAATATCTTTTCATTAGAAGGCATTTTCGTATAGATGGGCGCTTTTACTTCTGAATTTTTCGTGGTAACGTTATCTACCTAAATTTTCACAGGCGAAACTTAATAATTTATACTTTAAATCATTTCTATTAACATACGTAGGACTTATTTAAGTTTTAAAAGTCATGAAACACTAAAAACTTCGCCGCGACACTGTTTGTATACTTTTGTACTTGTGTTACAGCAAGTATTCTTTTAAGATACAAATAGTAGGTGCCAACTTAATAATAAACCTAAAAGAATCATATAAATTATATTTTAAAACATAAATAGTAAGTTCATTAAACTTAAAAGAAATTCAAGTGTCAATTAATATTTAGGAATAAGATATTTCCAGTTAAGACAAACGATTAATCAGTAAACTTGCTATTCGAACTCTATACTTCCTTCTTCTTAATGAACTAAGCTACATTTAACTATCGTATTTAGCTAAATCAAAGTGCAATAAAACATATAATCGCAAGAAAGCTAATTTATGCGATGACCAAAATATAGTGGTCAGCCGAGTCTTCTTAAAAGATATATTAAATGATAATAGTCAGT
The DNA here is from genome assembly GCA_024586415.1 of Phrixothrix hirtus. Lineage (NCBI taxonomy): Eukaryota > Metazoa > Arthropoda > Insecta > Coleoptera > Phengodidae > Phrixothrix > Phrixothrix hirtus. Next base: position 13,177 of record JAHWXV010150938.1, read on the forward strand.
TAAATTTGAAGGAATTGTATTAAATACCTAGTTCATAGGTTATATACCAGAAAAAAATTAGGTGTCAGAGAGTATACTAAAGTTTACGTATCTGATTAAACTGAGTCAAAACAAATTGCTAGGTTTGTTTCAAAACAAAGTTAAAACAAAAACAAACTAATAAATTAGTATTCCTGTTTTACGAAAAATCCTTACCAAACAATTTACTACCAAAGCAGAAATTGTAAATATACTTATTAACTTCACTCACTGTCGAATGTATTCATGATTCAGTGATAAATCTAAGCGAACAAGTTGTAGGATATTTGTAAAATCAATCTTTGGGGCTTATCTGGTTTTAAATAAACGTTAATTTTAAACTCCGCTACCTTATCTCTTGGAGCTTGAATTTCGAAGATAAACACCAAGCCCACAAGTAGCTAATCGAAAGTGTTAATTATAAGTATCCCCATTTACTAAGCGTTTTCAAAAAATTAATAGCAAATAGTTTTAACTACAGATAGTCCTCATTTACAACCCTAGATATTGCAATGAACATACATGATTTATTACACTTGTAGCGCATGAATGTAAAACTGATGCGTGTCGCGACTGATTAAAATCAAAAGTCTAATGAAAAAGATAATGATGTGGCACATCATTCATAAAGCAGTCATTAGATAATAAAAGTAATTCTAAAATATTATAGTCATACTAAGTAAGAAAAATGTAAAAAAATCAAGTGCCTCCAATAATTTAGCCAGGGTAACAAATAGTCATTTCGCTGAAAATGTTTTTGAGATAAGCGTAAATATCAATACTGATCCAACACCCTCAATTTAATATCATTTGCGGAAAATACGCATTTCAAACGCCACATTGCATTAGAGTTTAACGTAAAAACTGCACTTACAGAGTTACAAAGTATAATTGACACGTGAGCTGAAACTTGTGGACTATTGTATTTTAGAGTAAGAAGCAGTAAAATCTGATTTTTGCAACTTTAGAGATAACACTATTGATTCTGTTAATAAATAAACGTGGAGTGCAAAAAATTCATATTTGGTTACAGAGCAACCCCTACATCTACTCATAATCACAATTTGGTATGGTTTTTGAGCAGTGCGCTCATACAGCTGTATTGTTTTGAAAATAATGAAGCTATAACGATGAACTGTGATTGTTATTATGAGAGGATAACGCACCGTTTATGGCTTGAATTGGTATGCACTATGACGGCATGTAGTATCAACAGGACGGTGCTGTCTACAACGAATTGAACAATCGCCTTATTGCAATCGACGGAACGCACCGAAATTTTGCGATCTAACATTATTTGACTTCTTTCTTTGGAGTTGTGGAAATGAAAAAGTTTATGCCAAATCCTGAAATCATTAAAACCCAATATTGGTACGTTAGTTGTGGTATAGAGGCACAGTTAATTGAAAATCTTACGATAAGCTTTACCTAAAGAGCATAGCTGCTCTTTTCTATTCATTATTAATAGGCCAATTTTTTCTTGTTAACAACTGAAGAATTGCTCTCTGTCAAACCTTGCTAGCTAGCTAGTTTCATTTACATCGACGGATATTCATTTTTGACTATAATGCCGGGCATATATATTTTTGGTTACATTGAATGACATTCACATTTTTGGTTAAATCATCTGCCATATGTAATTTGGTTATAATATCTGTCATTTTTGGTTATATAGAATGGTATTCGTATTTTAATTTAAAATGTCTAACAGGTGTCATTGGTTATATAAATGACACTTATATTTATGGTTCTAGTATCTGACATGTGCTTATTTGGTTATAATATCTGACAGATATTACAGGTTATAATAACGGCAATATTATTCCTTAAATCGAGCACTTTCTCAAGTTAATTAAAGCACTTCACCAGAGGAAAATATGGACAAATCCGAACTAGATCGAGTTAAGTAAGATCTTGAAATCATTATTGGCTTTATTGAGATGGGTTCGATATTACAGAATCATTACTTACATTTCTGACAGAAATCCAATACAATATATTCAATGGAATATACAAATCATCCCGGTATAACTTAAGAGAGAAACTGCTCTCAGCGGCGATGCAACCAACACACCAAGCACAAGAGCGGCGCAAGTCACAAAAAACTAATAAATTCTTTACGTCGACATCCGCAGACGGGTTCTCACGATCAAAGGGCAAAAAAAGGAAACGTCAACTTTGAATTACTCAGGAATCTAAAGGCCCCGTATACAAGTTGAAGATGGAAAACCGCTTTGAAGTACTCATCGACAATAAACTGGAACAAGAGCCAGAACAGCAAGCCAGCAATAAAACACTACAATATATACAAATGACATCGGCATTCGTACTAAAGAGAACTGGACACAGATTGCTAGCGATCTTGCTAAAAGTAATATTGCCACAGTGCAAGAAACATTGCGCTAAGAATCGGTGTCCAACCAACTGCGGATGCGGATTACAGATGTGTCATAGAATACCTAATCCCACATTGTACGTTCCAATTAGAAAATGACAGGAACCTAAGGGTAGTAATCACAAATATACTGCAATTGAACCCCAACTCGAACATCTTAGATGATCTAAGAGGGCAGCGTAGTCCTAAATAAAGAGAGATTTCCAATGCCACTGAACTATGTCAAAATCGAAGAGCGATTTTGGCAACAAAATATTCCATATCAACACACTGCTGACATCAATCGAAACACCCCGAAAGAAATCTGGTGCAGTCCAATGCCACAGATGTTAACAGTTTAAACATCTTCAAAAAGGCTATCATGCGGACCCGAGATACGTTAAGCGCGGCCAAAACCACATCACCAAAGTATGTTTAAAACCAAGAGACACTCCATCATAATGCTCTAACTGTGAGGGTAACTACACAGCCAGCTATAAAGGGTGTCCAAGGTACCTGAAAAACAAAACCACCGCTCTTAGAAAGGGAACCTACTATGTTGAGAATATAAAAGGCAACAAATCCCAACTATCAACGACGCAGCCAAAAACAGTCGCCGGTATCATTAACCTTCCGCAAGCCGATGATTAAGTCAACCAGAACTCCAACTATTCAAAAATCATAAGAGCGAGGTTAATCATATCGGAGGCGCTTAAAAACGCGTCCACATTGGCGGAAGGCGTTGCCGGTAACCTCAGGTGCTTTCCGGGCATCCTCTGACACCACGATCAATCCAAACAAAGTTAATATGGCCAGGATAATGTCCTACAAAGCCAAGCCAATCTTCCCTGAGAACTTTTATTTACTCATGAGGGCTACAGCGTACCCTAATATAACTGCTTCGCAGTTAAATTAGCGAAAAGGTGGAAGTTAAAAGAAATTATTGGCTTTGATCCTAATTATTACCGCTTATATTCTCCTTATTACTATTTTTGCGTTTATTTTGGTCTTCTATATTATACTACTTTTAAGACACATTCCCCATTCTAAATGCAGCTTGACCTACTTTCTATTGCTGTACTGAACACTTGCACACTTCTGGGTAATCTTTTCTTTCACAAACGTTTAACAAAGTTACATCAATATGAACTTTATTTCCCAGTTTAGACGTAATCGGCATTAATAATCTTATTTTCTGTCAGTTTTTGTGAAGATTCTTATTAGACCTGAGTATTTAAGTTTTGCTTACCTTAGCTTTGCAAATTTCCAACAACTGCATGGTCATTTGTAAAATCTGTCCTTACAGCGTTTTCTTGACTAATTTTTAGGTAAGTTACATTTTTATCTAGTTCTCTATAAACTTTCATTAATATTACAGTTTTTTCCTTCGAAATGGTCCTCGCTGATTGTAAGTAAGGCTGGATTAACCTTTATTTAGAATAAACATCTGTTTAGAGTATCGTGGCGAGGCGATACAATGGCGTAATTTTATTGCCGGATCCGTAAAAAGAAAGCTCTGCAAGATTATATTCTTGAACTGTATTTAGAATGTTGGTTTACATACGAATACTAATTTTTTTTCCACAAAAGCCTAAAAAGTGCGGAAATGAAAAATTCATCCAGAAAATATGAAAAATGCTCTTGTTAGTACTATAGAACTCGGGTTTTTCACAAAAACCGCTACAAAACGATACAATATACCTAGAACTACTTTAAGGAGGTACAAACAAAAATTTGAAAGTGTTGAAGATATAACGATGGTCACAAGTGAATCATCACCTAATTATACAGTTAATAAAATGTTTTGCTCTACCGAGGAAGAAGAACTACGTAATTACCTCTAATTTTCGCAAAATTACACCACGAAATTTTTCCAAAGTACGCGAGAATGTTCGCATATTCCTTACAGGTAGCAAACCAGAAACGGCTTTTTTAATCTTGGCATGAAAATAAAATGGCGTGAAAGTATTGGATAATCAATTTTCTTCTGTTCGAAAAGCCGAAGCTACTTCCTTGGGATGTGCTATGAATTTCAAAAAACACATTATTCAAATTTTTTTGAAAATTTGAAGATAGTACTTGATATTTACAAGTTTAGGTGGGACAAAATATATAACGTCGAGGAAACTGCACTTACAATGGTTCAAAAACGGAAAAATTATTTGCAATGCAAGGCCAGTGACAAGTGGCACTAATAAGATCAAGTGAGAGAGAGGCCATCATCACAATGTATAATGCAAATAATACAAATAGCAACAATATCCCACTGCTACTGGTGTTACCAAGAAAGTTTTCTAAATATCATATGTTGAAAGGAACTCCTAGTGGAAGTATTGGCATGGCATCACCTTCAGGTTAGATGACATCGGAGATTTGCGTTCAATGTCCACAGCATTTTGTATCGTATACACATCCAACAAAAGAGTTACCTGTACTTCTTAAGCCCTTGACAGGGCTGTCAAATATCCTTTAAAGTTGCATTGCAATATAGTCTGCCAGTTGTGGTTAATGAATTCCGATCAAGGTATTACGATATGTCAATGCTGAAATTTTCGGTCAAATAACCTTGCATTCTCTACAAATAACTCTCTGGTTTATAAGTCATACGAATTTATCTCATTTAATAATAACGTTTTTATTGATGATGGTTTGTTTGGAGGCATAAGTTTATATATATATTTATGTTCAATGTTTACTGCCTATCAGTAGAATTTGTTTCTTTAAATTATTGGATCAGGTTTTATTTTTTTAAATTATAAAGTTTAATAAAAATATTTTATTTTATGGCTAACGTTTCG
>JAHWXV010151033.1:0-10000 GCA_024586415.1 Phrixothrix hirtus
TGTGTGTGTGTGTGTGTGTGTGTGTGTGTGTGTGTGTGTGTGTGTGTGTGTGTGTGTGTGTATGTGTGTGTGTGTATGTGTGTATGTGTGTATGTGTGTAGGTGTGTGTGTGTGTTTGTGTGTGTGTGTGTGTGTGTGTATGTGTGTGTGTATGTACATAGTGTACGTATTTATTTTTAGTCTTTATCATCGAATAGAGTAAATGAACCACATGTCCATGCTACTTTCTAAAATCGTAAACAAGCATTCCCCTTACGTTTTTTGTAGCCGATACCGGCGATCTTGCACTGAAATAGAACACTGTCTTTATGTATACATTGAAAAACCATGATCAATATTGTACCTATAGCAACAAACTACCTTTGAAATGAATATCATAACTTAATTTTTCAACCTCATATTTTCGAATAAAGTACAAAATGGGATTTATAAAGAAATTACACAAACTGATAGTACGATGATGAAATACATGCATATGTAGGAATTATCGAATATACGATATAATATTTAACTTTCCATAAATACTTTACAGTTGTAGCTTCACAACGTACGTACATGTACAGTCAAAGAATAACTAATTACCCATCTGCAATGTTTAAGGTGATTTTGCTAATTTTTGATATTGAATAGGAAGAATAACGAAACGAGAAATACTATTAAACAATTTAATGGTTTTTTTGTCAAATAGGAATATAAGTGGAATAACATTAATATATATTTTGTTAAAAATTCAAGTTCTTATGCAAAAAAAAAACACCAAACAGGCCACAAATGGTTATTCGCCCACTAACAAAATGTTATTAAAGATCTGGTGTGGAATAACACACGGCTTTCTCTTACCTATTTTAAATTTAATTTGAATTTATTGACGTTAATTATTTTCCTATACACCAAAATTGTAAACTCTAAAATTAATTAAAAGCATAAATACGAGGGGAGATTTTTATATAATCTACCTATCTATGAAGGAAAACAATTGAACTCACAGTAATATTTATTGTTCAACATAGGTTCCTTCAACATTTATGCATTTAGTCCAACGTTTCTCCATAATGTTATATCTTCAAAAAAATTCTTTTGGTAGGTCTGCAAAAAAATCTTCTATGGTTTGTTTTAAGCTCCTCATCAGAAGAAAAACGTTATCCCCGTAAATACTTTTTAAGCTTAGGAAATAAGTAATAGTCGCTTGATGCCAAATCGGGACTATAGGGTGGATGTCTTATTTCTATGAAGGCACAGTTGTGGATTACTTCTTCGTCTTTTCGAGCTTTATGCACCCTTCAGCTGTCATGAAGCAGCATAAACTTCTGTCCATGGTTACTTGGTATTTTTAACAGTATAGCTGCTCTCAAATGGTTAATTGTATGCTCATATACATCTGCTATAATTGTAAACCAAATATTCAATTTTTTTGATGTTTTCGATGCTTCCTGCTTTCACAGGCCTTTTACATTTTGAATCACCTTGAATTGATTCTCTGTCCCATAGAAATTGTTTACACCAAAATTTTACTGTAAAATAAGATGGCGTATCTTCTCCATATACGTCAATTATCCTTTCGTAAGTAACTTTTGGTGCATTTGCCTCTTTTGTTAAGAATCTTATAACGTTTCTAAATTCAAGTTTTACCTCATTCATTTTCTCACAATCAATCCTCTGCAAAAATTGCAATTTTTGTCTGTTTTGAACAAAACGTGGCGAGTAAATCGACAAATCCCGCAGTAAGTTGGCATAAAAAAATGACAATTACTACTTGTTATTTTCATAGCTAGGTAGATTACATAAGAATCTCTCTTCGTAATTCATCCATTTATAATTTCCTTTATACGTGCAAAGAGTTTTATAATTCAATTTTAAGCTCATTTAAAGCAAAACTAATTATAGATTTAAATAACAAGTAACTATCTATGAAAATAACGCACACAAATCATTAAAATTTTAATTTATTTTTATTTTGGGAACGATAATTGGAACGGTAAACTATCCAAGTTACTTGTCAGACAAAACCTTGCTTAACTCTAGAGATTTTTCTCAATAACTCACCAATTAATTCACGTCATATAGCACTATAGGGGCAAGAAACGTGGCGAGTTAAAAAAATCGTTACAATCGTTTTCGAGAATATTGCAAAAAAAATTAAAAATCACAAGAATAAAGTGGCACTTTTGGTCATTTGATTCTAACTAAATTCTTACTAGGAGGTGATAAGGCGCTAATAACCTTATATATAAAATTTCACTTTTCTACGACGTTTGGTTTTCGAGATATATTGACGACATACGCACGCATGCACACACGCACACACATACATGCACACACGCACAAGTGCACACGCACCCACGCGCGAGCGGACGAACGCAAGCACACACGCACAAAAGCACGCACGCACGCACAAAATCACGCACGCACGCACCCCCGCGCGCACGCACCCTCGCACGCATGCACCTTCGCACGCACGCACACTAGCACGCACGCACGCCACCACGCAGGCACCCACGCATGAACGCGCCTCCGCTCACTCGTACGCACGCACCCATAAATGCCATCACGTACGCAACAACGCAACCGCGAACCTGCTCGCGCCCGCGCATGTACACGCACAGGGACATGTACACGCACACGAACAAGCACACGCGCCCGCACACACTCACGCACATGCACACGCACAGGCGTACGCACACGAGCACCCACACGCACACGCAGGCGTAGACGCATACACACGCACACGTACACACACACACAGACAAACGTACACCTAAAAAGCAGTTATCTTCGTCAACAAACAACCCGCAATTTTTGTCCAAAGTCCAAAGTCTAACTGAAATTCAGTAAGTGCTACAGATTCGTTGTCTGAGCCCCACTGGGTAGATTTGCTCCCCCAAATATTGAATACAACAACTTGGTAACGGTTGATATGTAACAGTTCCAGCAGAACATGTTAAAATATGATTGCGCGCAGAATCCGATTTGCTACAAATACGTGCGCCTTACATTTCCGTGGGTTTTAAAAAAGACTAGTTTGATAAGACATTATAAAAGACATTAAGAAGTGAGTGACCGCGAAATAATTTCAAGTAACGATTGTTTATTTAACCTAGTGTATGCAAAATATTAATTGTATTAATTACGTAAAAACTTAAAATTAACGAAATATTATGCAATAATCAAAATAGCAATTAACCGTTCAAATGTAAATTTCAACCGAAATAAATAAGCTAGCATAAATCAAAATTAAAAACCGTACATAATTAAATAAAGAATATTAATTAGAATTGCACAATATGTCGAAACTGATAAATTGTTAATCAAAGCATTCAAATGATACGCTTATCAATAAGTGTAAGAACGAACAAGTGCTATCAGCAACGTTCGAGGAACAGAGAACGATATAACCAAATTCTGTATAAAGGAACGAAGCTTTCAGCGAAACAAGAACTTCTCGTACGTCCAAGTTTAAATTAGCACGAGAGGACTTTACTAAAGTCCGCTCCTGCATTATCATCGAGAGCTCTAATATCACCGTACTCGTGTTAATACGAGAATGGAGATAATTTTATTGCATTCAAAAAGCGCTTTGTTAAATCGCAAAGAAAGCAAACCGCCCGCTTCAATTTGATTATATTATAAACCGTTGTCGCTATATTGGAAACTGTAAAATTTTTTCAGACATCCGTAAGGGTGGAACACCCCTGTTAATTACCAGATCATATAGAACTTATTGTCGGAAGCATTTGAGTTGTGATTGTAGCGAGAGGTTTCCGACAAAAATATTTAACTAGCACGGTCGCATTTCATTTTGATTCTTTAGGAGGTGCCAACGGTGCTAAAATCCACCGTGGACGTCGCCGCCGAACGCCCCTAGTAGCGAGGGATCGTTCGACGCTTGCGACTTCTTTTCTTTTGATATTTTATCCCATCGAGTGGCATTTGTCGCGGATAGGATAAAGGATCATTATCCGAACCGCAATGACCATCTTACGAGTGTTGTCCGTCCACTAGCGACGCGACCTCGCTCACACCTAGAAAGATACTTAACTTGATCAATACCGATATAGAAGTAACAGGCGATCATAAAAGTTCGAACTGACGTATATACTTTCTTGCTAAACCACAAAGTGACGCTCCGTGCTTACTAAAACTTAACTTCAAGTCGCGATGCCTCTATTTACAATGCAAGATCTCGTTCGCAACAAACCCAAATTATATTTATGATTATTAATCATTGCCTCCTGTAAATGTGTATTTAATATCCGAGACGTTAATTTGAGTTATTTGTATATATTTTTATTTTATTACTGTGAATAAAATTACGTTTTAAGGTCTCACATATCTTGTCATTCCCGCTGATCATTATTCTTAAATGCCAATTACCGAAAGATCGTTTCATATAAAAAGTCGCCACCTCTTTCAGCGTTCGTTCCGTTTTAACACCTGACTTTGTTAAGTATGGGATAGCCAATTGGGAATCGTTACCAGAGGGAACTCCAACAGCAAATGGAACCTATTATCCGACCAAGTCAACCCGGTCCTAAACCGATGAGTAAACCCGGCTGCGAAAATATAAATAATTTTTCTCAATCCTGTGACTCAGAGAAACTGCTTTGAACCGTTACAGATACACAAAACGCAGCTGATCTTTTACTAGCTATATCGTTAAAATTCAAAGCCGTAATTCCAATGCGGCGTTTCTGCTTCCAGGTACGACTTTTGCATTGATCCCTTATTGCAGCTTCAAGTTCCATTACATCTTCTTCCGTCTTGTACAATTCATTTAGAAATTGTTCTTTCTCCAATTCGAATCGTACGTGTCCATATCTTTAAAGAAAGCGTGCTTCTGGACCATAGTCAGAGTTTGGCGAAGTCATCTCATGCCTTCTTCTTTTATGGTTTTTATTATGTTTAATAAAAACGAAAAGGTTATAAAATAAAACAAAAGTTGACACTTATATTGGTAAACATAACCTTCGTGAATCATGTAAATCTCTGTTTAGAATCTATAAAATACTGTCTTTAGCCTGCCTATTCGCAATAGAAATAGTTTGCGTTAGCCATAAACATAAACATATATATAATAATACACTGTCATAACTATATATTTAGGAGTCAAGTAAGTGACATTCATTTGCCAATACCACATTCAACCATACTATATAAATATATTTCTTATCAGGGGAAAAAACTATACAACAGAATACCAGAATGGCTTAAAGTCATTACTTATATAAGATTTAGAAAACAGTTTAAACGCATTCTTATTGAGAAAGCATATTACATGAACTTTTCAATGATAACATAAGTCAAACTTGTTAACTGTACCAATTTTTTTACCATTATCTTAATTACACGTTAATTTTATCTATGTACTAGCTGTATCTTAGTTTTGTTAGCTAACTTTAATATCTTTTTTGTATCTTTTCATAGCTGTTTTGAATGATACATGTAATTGCATGTAGTTCAATAAACATACATACATAAGCATTCATACTTTTGTTTTATTCTATAACCGTTTCGCAGTTTCCTCTTTTCACTATATGTTTCCATCCACTTCTGTAGAGTTTGGTGGACAAAAGTTTTGTGAATGCGTCTGTAGTATTCACTTCCTGAGTTAAAAGATAAGGCTGCTGCTTCACATCGGGTTTGGTAACCACTTCGAAGACAACAATTTATTCTTTTGCCATCCATGAATGTACACAAAACGCTATTGTAGTGTTCCGCTGCATTGTTGTCCATATTTAGCAACAAATTTTCAACGTTTTGCATTAGTCTATGAAATATTCCTTTGCGGAAAAAATTAAGTATCCTACCAATGCAAATTCGTTAGATAGTATTCATCGCGTGTCTAACTTTAATCGCAAATCAGGAAAAGCAAGACATATTATTGTTAAATTTACATCAAGAATGTTCAAAGATGGCTTTTTAGCTGCTCTTAAATCGGCAAATATCATGACTACTGATTTAGGCTGTGATTCTCAAAATAAAATTTACGTTAATGAACATCTCACACCGAAATACAAAATATTATATTCTAAAGCTCGCGCAGTTCTTAGAGAGAAGAATTATCGCTACATCTGGTTAAAAATTGTAAAATTTTTGCCAGAAAATCAGATACTTCTCCCATTGTCTATATTGATCGTGAAAATGATTTAAATAAGCTGATGTTGGTGTTATGGAAATTTATAATTCAGTAACTAATTTGTTTTGTTAATGCAAATGTCCCTTTTAATATATTACCAAAATGTTAGAGGTATTAGGAAAAAAGCTAGCGATACGTATCTTAGTTCCTTATCTGGTGATTACGATGTCATTTGTTTCATGGAAACCTTCTTGAAAGGTTATATATTAAGTTCGGAAGTTTTTGCGATGCATATAAAATATTTAGAGGCAATCCTTCTAATCTTACATCAATTAAGAAGGATGGTGGTGGTGTGTTAATAGATGTAAAAAAATCTTTTAGTTCATCATTATTAAGTGATTGGTCCATTAATGGTTTTGAAAATGTATGGGTACAGATAACATTTTCTAGTAATAAACAGAAAACTCAGATTTACATATGTTGTGTTTATTTACCTCCAGGGATTGATCGTAATAGATCAGTATTACGATATATTGATATACTAAGAACTATAATAACAACAAAAATAAATAATAACCTATTGTTAGTTTGTGGGGACTTCAATTTACCTAGTTTAAATTGGGTAATTATTAATAATTGTGATTATTTCTCACATCACCGACGATTACTTACGATAAATTATCAAATAATTTTACCGATTTTATAGCTGAAGTAGGACTCATGCAATTTAATTCTATTAAAAATCATAATCCTAAAGTATTAGATTTAATATTAGCGAATAATTGTAAAATAAATGTTTCCAAATGTGAAGATCCAATGGCTTCAATCGATATTTATCATCCGGGAATTGAAATAAACGTGTATTATAAAAAAATCGATCTTTTACAAACGAATCCTTGTCATATTTTAAATTATTTAAAAGCCACTTACAAGAAAATTAATGCAGATTTGCTCGCAATTAACTGGAAAGCCGAACTTGATACATTAGACAGAATTAACTGTAAGTAAGTTTTATAATATGCTAAATTCGGTAATTAGTGAAAATACTCCATTAAGAAAATTTAAGTTAAAAAATAAATACCCACCATGGTTTTCTATACAATTAATCGAACTATTTAAGCAAAAAGACAGAGCTCATAAGCAGTATAAAAAATATAAATGTCCCTTGGATTACGTTCTTTTCAGTTCAATAAGGGAAAAGGTCAAGGTTTATATTAAAATGTGTCACAGGAACTTCATTATCAACACTGAAATTAATATCAATGAAAATATTAGTAAGTTTTGGACATTTACGAAACACAGGAGGATCACAAATGGGGTCCCTTTAACTATGAATTTTAATGACATAAGTACCTTCGAAGGAATCGAGATCTGTGTATTGTTTTTGAAATACTTCAATTCAGTCTAGACTAGCAATCTTAGTAGTGTTAATGTTTATCCTGCACCTTCTTCTAGTAAGGATTTGTCATCCAGCCAATTAGAAGTCTGCTCAGTATCTAGGGACAGGGTTTTAGATGCTCGACTAAAATTAGATCCAAAAAAAAGGAGGAGGTATTGATAATATTCCATCTATATTAGCCAAAAATTGTGCTGAAGCGCTATCAATCCCTCTTAGTAGCCTTGTGGAACCCTCAGTACTGTATCTACATCGATAGAATCGAACTTATTCAAAAAATATTTATTAAATACGTTAAAAATAAAATTTCCAATTGTTGTCTAAAGTTAAATATTCTTAGTTCTCGTAGAAATTTAATTGATGTAATTGCTCTCTGTAAAATATTTAATAATTGTATTGATTGCCCAGAATTATTATCAATATTCAGTATCAGGATTCCACAGAAGGTGACTAGAAATAATATAATATTTAATATTCCACTTTTAATTACTAATAATGCTCGTAATTCGCCTGTATGTCGCTTATCACATACTTAAAAAATTGCTTTGCTAACAACATGTTAATTGTCCGGACTTTTTACAAATGTCCCTACAATCTCTCAAAGGGAAAATCTCGAAATTATTATTAACACCTTTATAATTATATACCCTTAGAATTTTAGTTAATTAGTTTAATATAATTACTTAAAGTTGCTTTGACTTTTACGTAAGCCATGAATTAGTTTAATAATTTTTTTATGTATGCTTTTAATTTTATTGTTTTTTTATTATGGTCACAACTTAAAATTTTATTTATGTTTATCACTCTTTATTTCATTATTTATTTATTTATTATTTTCGATATTGCATTGCTTGTATCAACTAAACTATAGATATCATTATATAATGTATAGAGTGGTAATTTGTGATTGGGTATTAACTATTTGCTAATTCCTGTTACTTACCCAAATTAAATTAAAATAAATAAAATAAAACAAAATAAAGCATGCGTCAATATCCTGATACAAACTACACTGCTTCATCTCTGGCACCAAGTTGTTTTCATCTTCTTTTGGTTGACATTCAAGATATTTCATTATGTCGCATTCAGCGTGTTCACCAAAAACATGCGAGGCGGCATTCATCAAGTCTCCCGTTAATAACTTTACTTTACTATCAAAAGCGCGATCTTCCTTTTTTCTAAAGCAATTATCCACTAACAACAAAAATGTTCAAAATCTTCAGTTATTACTGGGAACTGCATTGTAGGGGCGGGCTATGTCATTGGCCAGAGAAGACTAGAAAATGGTTTACTGCATGTATTTGCTGCTCCTATAAAGTGTAAGGAAGGCATTTGCAACACTGTTGGAAGTCAAACAGAAAATAAAATTTTTACAGTTGATGTCTACGACAATATATCGTCATTTAAAAGGTATCTTATTGAATTGTAAATGAAATATACTTCATTCATTACAAAAAAGGAATCAAACCTATTTAAAAAGTTATTAATAATAATAATAATTTATTTCTCAGCCGTCTTAACCAACTAGAATCAGCTAGTAAATAAAATAACTATTAATATTGGATAATTTATTAACTTCAACGAAGTAAACGCACAAGCTAAAGCTTCTGGATATTTAGTAAATTAACTGGCTAGTTTATAATGTACTCAAATTTTATTGTTATTTTAGTGAAACAAAGTTTTTCTATTGAAATAACTAGAAGTTTTATTAGTTTGTATGCTACCTTGTTGGTTTAGAAAATATCCAAGTTTTGTACCTTATCCGTGATATGTACATTGAAACTTAAGCCAGTTTATACATATGAATAGTTAAATGTAGTGGGTCCATTTTGGTTGATGTTTAAATATTTGGATTAGATCTGTGTAATTATTTAAATAAATTAGAATAGTGCTCAACCTCCCCGAGAATGGTTACGATTCTAATTTATTTATACGAATAGTCATTCTTTTTAAGTTGTTGGATCCATGATCGTTTTAAAATTTTTATTAAGGAAATGTTTTTGAGTTGCGATCTGTGTATATTTCTTTATAGTCTTTGTTGAACTATAGCGATATTGATTTTGTTAATCTATTTTATTTATACAAATTAGTTTTAAGTTACCTTTATTTGTAGCTACCAGGTAAGATATTTTTTAATTCAATAATTTTAGCGATTAATTGGATAACCAATGGTGTAGCTGAACAAGTTTCAATCTAAGTTCCGCATAATAATTCTAGCAATGTGAAATGGCGCCCTACCGATTTCGATAACTCTAGCTATGCCTACTGCCATCGGCGCTTAAGAACTTACTTAAAAATCTATTTTATTAGGAATTTTAATCGTCCCCTTCGTCGACTGTGCTCACCTATAAGTTCTGCGTTATGGTCATTGCCATTCTTAGAGGGTGTGTAGCGCTATTTCGTCTCGTATATGCTGGTTAAAATAAATTCGGCGAATTTATTGTGTTTATAGTTTATAAATTTTATTAATTTAAAAGATGTATACTGTGATAATTTATATCATTTAATTAATTTGAAAACCTGAAAATAAA
>JAHWXV010151055.1:0-11627 GCA_024586415.1 Phrixothrix hirtus
AATGCGAAATTTCAAGCATTATTCACGGTTTTTTCCCGACGAAAAAAAATCAAGCATAATTCCCGAAATTCAAGAAATTCCCGACCGCTGGACACCCTGTCAAACTATACCAACAGTATTTTACATATCTATAAAATCCTGTGTGAAAAATATCCCAGGCTTGAAAAATCCACAGCATATAAGATTCCACATTTATACAAAAACGTGTTTGAATTTTTTTCTATTTTTCGCAATTACTTTTAATCACAGCAATACTGAAGTATTTAAAAATTTAACGAGGACTGCCACATCCACTTGTCAAGAAAATGATTTGGCATATTCAATAAAAATCCACAGCACGACGAGAGTACAATTTATAAAAGAATTGATTTAGTAGTTATGTATTACTACATTTTGTCTTCCTACTTTCAAATTGCATAAATTTTGAAGCAGCCCAAAAACTCAATTTGAATACTTTATAAAAAGCCACCCATTTAAAAAGTACACGTACGTCTCGAAAAATATCCACATTTAATTTTGTATATTGAAAACAACATTTTTTAACCGTCTGAGGGCTTGAAATTTTAAAGCTGTCCATAAGCTTGACGAAAATATTTTTAAAATATCTGCACACAATGCGCCAAATCCCGACGAGAGCATGATGGCGCAATTAAGCCGCTTGTACTCGTAAAATACCGTGAATTCAGTTAATGACGACTGCAGAATACTGTCCAACAACTAAACCAACGCCGAATAAAGGCAGGTTTATACTATCCGGTCAGACACTGTCAGGTTTTGTTGGCGCCCCGCGCCAATATTTGATTTTACCGCCGTACGTTTACGGTAAATGCGTGGTTGCTAGGACGACGAAAATATAAATAGAATCAGTCGGAACAAATACGAGAGACGAGTTTTTTTCCCTCCGTGGCGATTAAAAAATTATTAATAAAATAAAGTGACGGTTGCAAGCGATTTCCACTCTTACGGATTACGAATTTGTATAATTTGTAATAACTCGTCGTGAGACCACCGCGATGTGGCATTAAAATACGCGTAGGTTGTACGTGATAAGAAGTTTCCGGAGTGATTGTAAGGTTTCCGCAAGAGTAAGTGTGGCGGAATTACAGTCCTGAGAAATCAAATGGCGGGTTTCTAGGGAATTACCTGCCTTTTTTCACCCCGTTCATAGCTTCATCGGACGTGTGAGTCCGCTGCAAGTGCAGGAACGTGTAAGAGTCACGACTGGTGTTTTGGGTAAGCGAAAAGCCAAAGACAAAGATACTTATTGTTTCTCTGTAAGAGCGTATGTGATATGTCAATGTGTATCGTCGGGAATCCGGTGTAATTTATAGTCCCGACTGCCGAATATTGTAGAGCCCAGCTTAAACCATTCCCGTTTTGAGGGTAGCCTGTCAGTACATAATTCCTGTCCGAACTATTAACGCATGCCTGTATTAACTGTGAATAGTATATTTAGACAATAATTTTAGTTTATAGTAGATTGGTTAGTCTTTCCCGTAACTCTTGAATTAGGCCGCATTCGAGAGCCGGAAAAGTTTACTTGTAACACTGTGTGTCCTGTTGTTGTTTTTATGTATGCCGAATAAGCCATTTCTTTAGACACTGATAAATAGTTATTCCCCAATTAGACTTTCATTTTAAACTTAGAATAAGTTAACTGTGATTATTTTGTATTTCAGGGGGTCAGTCAAGGTACACCCCTCCCCCCTCTAACGGCGGTCGTAATTCATATTAATATTTGGGGCCCAGGTAAGAGGCAAGTCCAGGACAACGCAGTTATAGGTCACGGACACGTTTTTCCTTGTTCCGAAGGACAGTTCGATTCATTATACGGCCAACAAGGAACAATGCCCGCCCTCCCCCCCAAACTTTAAACTTTTGTACGTATTTCCAGCGTTCTTTTCCTTAGAGTGTGGACGTGCTGGCGAAATCTGTCGCGGGCCCCCCTCCTCCGAGAAGCTAGCGGGACACCAGCATCGTCGTCGGGCATAACGCCAGCCGCGCTTGTGACAACACGGAACGGTAGCAGTGCGTTTCGCTTCAGACAAACTTTATCATAAGAATTCTTATGGAACTATTTATTCATATCTAAACGGAAACGTCACGTTATATATAAATAGTTCCATAAGAATCCTTATGATAAAGTTGGTCTGAACGGAAGCGCACCGTTACCGTTCCGTGTCTGACGGGATAGTATAAACCGGCCGTAACTCATAGCTTTTGCAATACATTAAGTCCGCATACGGTAAAAGTAATTCTACAGAATATGTCAAACATAACCAATAAATTTAAACTGTAGAACAATTTCCTTTAATTTTTTTAAAATGTCTAATTTTCCATTTATAAATTTTGAAAAATGACAATTTGAGCCAAATACAATCCTGTCTACTAAATAAATTGAATTATGATATGAATCGAGAAATTGTAAAATCCACTACTGTAACTTAATACTCCTTATAGTAACACGCATTGTATTTAAAACGTGCCCGAGTAGTAAACGTATAAAACATTTTTGCCCGTGTTTACATTATTTAAAATAATTTTAATTCGACCGTTACACCTAAATTTTCAAATTTCCTTATCATTTCATAAAATTTAATTATATTAATGGCAAAAATAAACAATAAACAAGATTTTAATAGTTTTCGTTAAATGTAAGTGCGGTAAGTACAATTTTGTCGGCTCGTTTTGCAAATACGGCCACGTACTTACCGCACGTGTTATATATACCATTTTTTCTACAACAGTGCAATAGTACAGACTAAAAACGGTATGATAAAACGCTGCTTACCACACGATTGTAGAAAAAGTATTCCAATATATACATTGTAAAATATTACCCAAACTAGACGGATAAATAAAACTGTTCACGAAAACTAGAGTTTTCAATATAACTATTCATATGCGGTGCTACAGCAGCGTAGTTTAAAAGTCCAAGTTTGGTCATCCTTCAAGCCATTCTGACCCAATAACACCGGTTAAAATATAATGTACGGTCCTAGACTGTCTTGGGCCATTGTGGTCGAAAGTGATTCAGTTCGCTATATGAGCGGCTCCATGAAGTCGGTAGCGAACGCCTATCTTGGACCATTCATTGCGGTTATGACGGTTATAATCCTTTGTTTAAAAACATCATAAAACGGCAACGCTGCCCGTTAAAACATAACGTATGGTCCCAGACTGCCGGCCCGATTAATGTAGTGATTAGCATATTTTCCTCTACATTCAAGAGACGTGGGTTCAAACCCGATCAAGGTTGGTAGATTGTTCAGCGGAACAAAATTTAAAAACATATCTTCTTTTCGGTTAACGAAATAAAATCGTAGGTTCCATACCAGTGTGATGTTTGGCACGTTAAAAATTCCTACTGGCGGTGAAATCCCGCCATATTCGGTAAAATTTTGACTATATGACAGTTCTGGTCCAAGAGGGCAAAGGGAATTTCCGCATCCCGAAGTCTTAAATAAACAAATAAACAACAATAGTCTCGAGTAATACAGAACAACGTCAACGGTTGCTATTCGCCACAGCAGGTCGTGCTCAATTACAAGGCTGAACTTAAAAATGCGATCGGTAATGGAAATTTTACCGATCGAGACGTTTTCAGTTTTCGCATTGCCTGTCATTTTTAGAACATCTTGTATTAAGAAACTATTTCCTTCATAATTCTAACTTTTAAACAAAAACTTATTTTGAAAATTTTTGGATAATTTTCAAAAATCCACAGCTTAGAAGGGCATAATTTAAAATAACTGAAAACATCTACAGATTGAAGATGAACACAAGAATTTTGCAAACCGAAGCAAATCCCCTTCAAGAAAAGTCTGTACAATAATTTCCAAAAAAATTAAAATATCGACGCATTCTTCAAACGTTTGAAAAATTCGCTTCACGATAAAATAGAATACAAGGTTTTTTCTGTTATTTCCATTTAGCAGTTCGACTCGTATATTTGTTTCTAAAAGGCAAGAGTTAGAATTTCAATAGAATAATCCAGGTGTTTTCCCTTTGAACGTTTCTGACCATTGGAAAAATGACGAAGTGAAATCTATTTAATTTAGAACATCACAAAATGTTTGTCCTGGACATTTTTTCCGTGTCATGTTTTGACATAGCTTCCTCGACGTCAAGAAACGCCCTTTTAGAATATTCTGTCTGAACCGTAACGTTTTTATGCAATTTCATCTATCCTTGCCCCTTTCGCCACATTCTCCGCATGGGCGCATTAAGAAATTTCTAAATGAACTCAATATCCACTAAAAGAGTCTAGATCCACCCTTGCTTATCTGCTCCACATTATTTTATCTCCTACGAGAAGTTAAGATATGTCTAAAAGATTATGAGCATACATCAGTAGAATCGCCAAAAATGTTTTAGACACATAATGGATGTCAAAATATGTTTGTTCATTTTTCAATACCAATGATTGTCTTTATATTTATGTAGATAAGCGCCTTCTTTGATTATTTTTATAAAAAAAACGTTGAATTATATTACATCAATTTAGATTAAATCTTGATTAAACAATTTATTGCTCTAATCGGCAAAAAATTGCTGAAGCGGAATAGTTTTTTCCTCAAAATTATTCAGAAGCGTCTCGTGGTTTCTAAACTCGATAATAGGGAAAATCTTGAGAAATAACAGACGTCAGAAGAGGTGATTGACCAGCAGTAGCAACAGAAGCCTGAAGCAACAACCAACAAATAGTGGAATGTTCCCAATGCTGTGCGTGCAGGACTCTGCAATCAGTAATAGTGTACAATACGTTTCTTATGCACATCTCTCTTTAAACAATGCCGACACAACCTAGATGTCTTTTTTAACTTTGATACGTGATAAACGGCACCACTGTGGGAATCTCATCTAATTATCTGTGATCTGCTTACCGTGTCTACGTGACGCATTCATCGATGCAATTTAAATACACTTGGGAAAAACCTTTACAATCAACTTAGTTTCAATTTAAACAAAATGGCGACTCGGAAAATATGCCTTCTGTTATTATTTGAAAAGCGTGCGTGTTGTTTTTTATAATTTTTATGCTAATGAACAAGGTCGCTGGTGTCCGTTCTAGTACAATAACCACAAGCCAAAATGTTCAAACTGAATTCATAATAGGCAATTTCCGTTCCATTTACGTAATTTTTATATCATCCATCATTTTATATAAAATTATGTATTTCTCTTCAAATAAAATGCTTAGAAATTCCATTCTACCTGATGTTCCGTTGTCTTTTACCTAATAGATTCACTGACCTACAATTCGTAAGTCCAAAGAATGCCTAGATTTTCTCCGGCCGTTTCCGGTCAAACCAAAGAACGCAATACATTAACGACGGCAAATTCTTTCATTTGTAGACGTACAACGGATTATAAGACTTAAATTGCAGTCATTTTCGTAACAAGTAAGCCACTTAAACCTGTTTCCGCTTGATGAACGGACATTCTTAAATTTTAACTTGTCTATTTACAACTGTTATTTTGTCAGTCGAATTATCAAAACGGAAGTGAGTGTAAAAATTATTGAAAAATTTCTAGGAAGACGCGCATACACAACTGACCACCTACATCGACAAAAGGACCGCCTAAGGAAGAGAAATAAAATAATCATTCCCACATTCAGTTACCGAAGAACTTTCAAATTCGCAAGAATTTCCGTTTGGTTCAATGATGATCTTCCTAGGTCTCTTTTTGCCTTCAGTTAAAATTCCACCTACACAGATATTTCTCATTGAGATTTGTTAAATAATTTTGGCCTAATCTACTTCAGTGTTTTTATTGTGTAGTAAGTTAACATTTTTGAGTTGCAGAAATCTTCGAAAACAAAAAAAAGGAAAATCTCGCTATTCTATAAAATCTTCACACGTTTTGCTTTTTTCTTCTGTACCAAGAAACAGTCAAATTGAATTTGAAAAGAAGAACAAAATATGGTGTGAAATGAAGAAGCATTCGGTCAAACAAATAGAACTTAAAGGAACAACTTTACGAAGTAGAAGAACGTGACATTTTTTATCAATATTTCCAAACATCTCTTCTTTCTTCTTTTCTACACCTACCAAAACGAGTTTTGCGACATGCAAAAAATGTTAAAATTAAAGCTGTATCTATGCTCGACGAACATGAGGCGATAGAAAAGAATTCGCCCACAAGAGAAAACTTTATTGGTCCAAGTGTTTGATAAAAATAATCATAATACAACTCTAATCTAGTTCAGCGACAAATGTAAAACCGATTTACCCATAATTCCTAGTACATAGGCGAAATTGTAATAAATAATGCAATTTGGAAGAGAATTCGGTGAAGCAAATTTGAGGAGGGCACAGAGCTGATTCTTCTCGATAATAAATAAGTAGAAAGTTTGATCAAACAAGAATCGAACAAATTACCAAGCTAGTCTTGAGGAAGCAAAATCTTAACGCCCTTTCCATGAACAACAAATAAAATGGAATGGTTTCATTCAAAATTTTCTTAACCAGATACTTTGTAGTCTATTTAAATAAACCAACACTGAGTTGCCTCTTCGTTTTTCCAGGCTCATCCAATTTGAATATATGCAGACCACAAACGAAACCATTCGGTCCAACAAAGTTCTTCGAAAAACCCAACAAAAGGTTCAACAACATGTGAGGAAATTTTGGATTTAATTGGGGCAATTATGTAAGGACTGGAGAAAGCTGTTTTAACCATGTCCCAGGTTGTTCGAAAAACCAACAAAAAAAGTAAAACGTTTTTGTTTTTGGGCGAAGTAAGATTTTCACACGTTTGAAGATCGCATCAGTCTATATAAAAGATACGTGGTTACGGAAAAATATTAAATTATGATTCATCTTCATCAACTTGTGAGGAAATTTGGATTGAATTGGGAAAGCTATTTAAGGAATGGGAAAAGCTGTTTTAACCATGATTTTTGGTACGTAATCATAAAAAGGTTTGCTATCCATGTTATTGGTATTTTACTTTGAAAGCACTTCGTACCAGTTTACAAAACGGTGAGCCAAAAAAATGTTCTCAACTTTAAAAAGGTTAGAAGGTATTCTTAGAAAAACTTTGATGGACCATTACGGCTCATATTAAAACGATGTAAAGATCGGGAGACTAGTTTTAACATCATTTCCTTTTGGTATACAATGAACGATTAATAGATAAAGTAATCTAAACCGTTGGCTTGGTTAACAAGCTAATTATTTTCCGTAAGTCGGCTTCGCCTTGACCGATCTGCTTAAAAAATGACTGGTACAGTCCAATCAAACTTCGAAAAAGCATGTCTCCCTAATATTTGCGATACAGTTTTCGCTAGTTTTCGAAGGTTGCTATAATTGCCCAATTTCGATGTGTATGAGGTAGTTTCCGTCAACACGATCATGGCCCTTATTGACATTTGCATTTAAGTTCGATCAGGTCTGCCGACCCAGACTTATTCAGGGAGATTTAAAATAGATTTACAGATTCAGACTTATCCGTATTTTTTCGGGCCCAATTTAGTGTTTTTTCTTAAAATAATTATGACGACAAACAAAAATATTACCGATGAACCAAAACCGCCATGCCGTTCCACTTAATATATCAATAAAAGTGTAATCGTGCAAAAGAAGAACAAAAAAGGAATACCATTGTTATTTCAATTCCCCTCCTGCTGTAGGGGTTACTGAGACCCCTTTTCATCCAAGAAACAGAAGTAAGGATAACTAAAGACAAAAATGGGTTTAGAAGGAGATTCGAAGATAGTAATGAGTGGAAATACTACCCCGACTCAGGAAATCACTCCAAATCTGCATCAGGGCAGGCGGACCCGGGGATCGAAACCAGACCTTCCCGACTGCTAGATCGTAGCGTTAACCGCTACATCACCCCAGCTCGATAGAAATGGAGAAATCTTTGGAGAGGAGGTATTTAGGGAACCACTTTGTAAGGGTACCAGGAGCCCGGAGCAAAGACCATTTAATAACCCTATTCGATACGAATTCGTGTTTTTACTATTAGATTTTTTTTCGCGCGGTATCCTTTTCTCTTTTCGTTATTTATATCAAATAGGTGTATGACGGCCCACTTTTCAAAATTTAAAGAAAAATTAATCGAACTTTGGTTGCTCTCAAAAAGTTCTCGAGATCTCGATCTACATTAAAGATGCTTCGTCAATTAAAGCAAGTGTGTAACTTTATATTGCAAAGTTGTTTTAACTTTCAACAATTGAGCATAACTCAAAACAATACCAGCAAGCTTCGGTGATGTAGTGATTAGGTTTGTTTCTATGGCCCAAGCACGCGGGTTCAAATCCAGCCAAGATGGGTAAATATTTCAGCGAAAGCAATTTCAAAAATACGTCTTCCTCATGGATAGAAAGTAAACTTATAAGTTCCATGTCAATGTGATGTTTCTCAAGTTGGAAGATGGAGTACCTCAAGGTTCAGCTAAGTCCTAGGCGAAATGACTGTACCAGTTGAAGCCACGAGGGCAAGGGCAAAAGAAATTTCTAAACCACAAAAATAAGCAAACGGACAGAACGCCAAAATTCCGAAAAGCAATTTCACACATTGGGACTTGTCAAATTTATACAAACGTTTTGAGAAACTTATTGAGTTTTCATAGTTGTAACTAAACGAAGAAGCTCTGATACTTCGAAGATTTGATGAAAAAGTTTTACGCAACTGGCCACTTTCTTCGAAATTATGGTAACTTTCCAAAATGTTGTTGATGTCATTAATTTAAAGTATATTTGGAATTTTGACTGCGTTAATCGACAATGAAGTTTAAAAAAGGTTAAAAGTCATTGTCTTCCTAATAGTGAGGGGGGGAGGGGCAAATCAGAACTTGACTCAATTTTTCAGGTCGAAGAAGACATTTTCGAAAGGGTTTTCCAATATTCCATATTTAATACGCGTTTAAAATTAGCCTTGACCAATAGCCATACAAAGTCAGGCGATTTCACAATGTGTAGATATCGTTACAATTTACTACCAAAAGCGTTGTTCCATTCGTCCAATATTCTCTGCGTGACGTGGATTCACGCTGCGTGTTTTCGTAAAATTTGAGGCAAGTAGGTTTGTTGCTAATCTAACAACGAATTCACACTGGAATTGAAGTGTGCGCTGAAATCCATCCCGTCCAGCATAAGAACCGGGTTTTCCGTTGACTATAACTTGGTAAAAATTGCGCCGTATATTCGCTGACTAGACTCTAAAGCAAGTTGACCCTACTTTTATCCGAAACATAATTTTAAACCACAAAGCCTATTTTAGAACAATTAGTTTAGTTTATAAACAAAACTGTGAAATCTAAAGCGATGGGAACCCGATAAAGATTCAAGATCGTTCATTTCGTCCCAAAAAAGTTAACGCTTGAAGTGAATTTTGGTACATAAGAATCGCCAGTTTTAATGTTTTCTAGGACCGAACAAGAAGTTGTAATTGTCAATGGCGCAAGATATTGGAATATAATATCTGAGTATTTGTAACTATTGCAAGGTTGGACCTCACAAGCGTGCGGTTTCAACAAGATGACGTTACATGTCATACTGCACGTGGAACAATAAACTTGATGAAAGGGAAATTCGAAGACTTTCGTCATTTTGCGTAGTGGTAATGTCAATTGCCCGCCAATATCGTGTAACTTAATACTTTTGTTTATATCAATAAAATCCCAAACAATTGACGACCTAAAGAACAAGATCGCGTGAATTTAGTGAGATTTATGCGCGAGGATCATAAAAAATTTGACACACCGGATTCGCGCGGGCAAACGAAATCGCGAAGTTCTTTTCGATAAGTAATGCACCGACTTATTCTTTAAAATAACAAATAAAAAAGAACTTCATCATTTATACAACTTGTTTTTCTCAAATCCAGGTAGGCCTGCCTTGGAAGACTTTTTTTATTAAACATTTCAACTTACATTTAGCGATTTTCGCTATTGGAAAAGGTAGCGACGCCTATTCGACCCTCCCCCCTCCGAAGTGAAATCAGAAGAGGAAAAATTAAGACATCTTTAGTTGTATAATTTATCGGATACTAGAAAATAAGAACATTTTCTTTCCGAAATTTTAGACAGTATACTTTTAACTTTCGTAGGTTTGAATGCTTAGAATACTAATACGTGCTGGACACATTGCGATCTGTCGCATCAGACCTCGCGCTGTGTGGCGACGCCTTCAGATACATTTTGCCATTTCCTAGAATTACAAAACCACAAATTTGAAATAAATGACAAGTTTGAACGGTCGTAAAACAGTGAATAGATTAAAACAAAATAATCCGGACAAACTTGCTCTTTATGGCATTGACATTTTATAATCTAGATTTTTTTAATGTCAGGTCGTAAATACATCAAGTTGTTTTAAGGTAAAAGAATTACCATGGCCGAAAGTAGCGGTCCCAAACTACTATCTTAATGTTATCACATCGAATTTTTTGCAAAATATCCTGTATTATAAAATGTCCTGATTTCTGCATAGTCAAATAGCGTTATATGGCAAAGGCAAAAAAGAAAATTCGCCTTTCGAATTATCGTTTAATAGCAATTACAAAATTCCTTCAAGGCCTCCGGCAGAAATTTAATAAGAACAAGGGTCGCACGCCAAACGAAACGCATTCGTCACGTGTTTAAAAAATGTAACGATATATTACAAGTAACATGACCTAAAAAGGGTCTAGATTCCGTCACAATCCGGCAATTTAAATGAATGAATGAAGACCTACCTCCGAGCAGAAGGAACCGCACCAAAGAAGGGCGTAACTTGTACTAATTTGACAGCTGTTAAAGGATTCCTTCGGAGTACTTGAAATTCTTAGAATACATGAACTGCTCGCCACTTTGGTTTGCAATTTAGAATTATTCATTCATAAAAATTTTCACATGTGAAAGTCGTACTTTAAAGGAGGGAAATGTGCAAATATTTTGAACTCCTAGTTATTTTTAACATTTTTGGACGGTTACAAATAAATGCCGTGAATCATCGAATACGGAATTGGCTGACTCATTAATTTCTTTTGATGACTACTAGAAACTTGTGAATAAACCGACTACGTTAAAATAATCAACCACAATTATGCATTGGTTAATAAACGCCGACTTCATTGAAAAAACCACAAGCATTAGAGTCTGTCTAATAAATCAAAGACGCTTATTGTCGTGACAAATTAATAAAACTGATCTGACTAGGAGTAGGAAATATGATCAAACTTAGAATTTTACTATAAATTAAGAAAACTGGATGAAAACAGAATTTTCTCCAAGAAAAATCGAAATCTTTGGCATTATTTGACATAATTCAATTGTATTAAATTGCAAATTTTAATCTCTTCATATTTTGATTAAAAGAAGTCCAACATGGCTACTTCTGAATTAAAAATATACACACAGCCGAAGAGAAAATTATATCTCGCATGCCCAGTAAATAAAATGTAATTAAAGAAAACAGGCAATTTTTAAAATCCATTGATTTATTCAAATTTTAAGAAATGTATTAAAAATCCACAACTAGGAGTGTAAAATCCACAGAATACCGATACTAATTTGTGTTAATAAACGGATCTTCATTTCCAATATTAGTGACACAATTATTTTAAATATTTTACATACAATCAGTTCTGAAAATGCATCAACTCCACAGAAGCTATTTAAAACATTTCCCT
>JAHWXV010151065.1:0-19079 GCA_024586415.1 Phrixothrix hirtus
TAACTTTAGTAATATATATATATATATATATATATATATGGTATTTATTTGAATACCTTTTGATGCTAAAAGGAATTTCTGCACAGGTAGCCTAGGTAGCAAAAACTTTTCCTTGAGTGAATTCCCGTAGATTTGCCTAACCATCCTTAGGACAAATATTTAACCGTCTCTCAGAACCCTAAAATATATTTGTTGAGAGACAAATACACAGAAAGCTAAAACTTAACTTAATTTCAAATATTAATCTGAATTTAGGATAAGATTTAAAGGGTTGTTACCAACAAATAGTCGGAGTCGGGTAATGAACGAATAGCGGATGACTTCCACCTAACGCATTGTTATAGCTAAAACATTCTTCCGCATTCACTAACTTTAAAAGTTAGTCTTGAAATTATTGTTAAAGAAATAAGTTGTTTAGAATTAGTAGAATTTTTTATGAATAATAATAATAGAAGAGAGCTCTCGTAAAAGAAATATATACGCACCCTTGTCAGACTACGGAGTAATTGTTTTGAATAAACAGATATACCTTAGAATATATTATGTAAAGCAACATTTATAATAAAGCACAACAGAACTACTCTATTAGTTAAAATAGCTCAGAGTCAATGCAGATTTGCCACTTTGACTCTATTATTACTTAGAGACTTTTATTATACAAACCATTTTGTTTTTGAAAATTTTACTAATATAAAAATTTAAAAAGGTCAAACTAAAAGCGAAAACCTGAACATACTGTAAATGAATGTTTCAGGAGTTTGCTTAAATATTAAATAAAGAAGTATAGGAATTGATACATTTTTTTTGAAGCCAAGCTTTTCATTCTGTACTTAAATTTGTTTACGAAGCAGCACCGAATGTAAATATTGATTAATAATAGATGGTTGCCGACTATTTTTAATGTAACGGTTAGGATATTTGCTACGTTCAAGAGATGCGGGTTCAAACCCGGGTGAGTTCGATAAACTTTTCCGCGGAACAAAATTTAATACATACATTCTTTTAGGATAAGAAGCAAGCATCGCGGATTCCATATCAACGTGTTCTTTTGCATACTAAAATACTAATGGTGTGAAACTTCTTTAGGTTCAGTAAAATTCTAGTAGGTACATCAAAATGGTAATAACAGTTGAAACCAAGTAGATCAAAGGAAGTAAAGGCACCCAGTAACTCAGCCACAAAGCAAACAAACAACGGTGGACAAAAAAAGATCTCTTAAAACTACACTACAGCCATTTTGCATTAAGTCATACTTACGAACAATACAAAATAAAATAAATTGAATGTATACAAATTAACTGAATAATACATAAAATAATTGTAACAAGTAATCTATTACGGATCGAAGGGCGTTATAACGGAATCTAAGGCATAATTTTTATTTTAAGGCCTAAAATTCCTTTTAATTAATCACTCATTGTTAATGACATAAATAAAATTAGATACAAAGGAATGAAATTTAAATTTTACATTAAACCAGTGATTTTCATCGATTTAGATCGACTTCTTATATATTACAAATATTACAAACAAAAACTACATATTTGAAGTCGAATTGTCATTAAGAAATACGAATTACGGCAATTAAGTAACGAGACTGATTTTTTTTGCAAGATGTGGCAACCCTGCATCTTGCGCAGGCACTTCATTTTTAACCGTGATCTCTAATCTACTTCCCGTCCAAGCGGCACATTAACGTGGCCGCTTAGTCGTGAGTTGTGCTGTAATAAGGGAACATGTGTTTTTGTCTCACGTAACAGAAATGGAATCCCGAAATATTTCGCAACGGTATCCCATTTCTTTTTGTGTTAAATTGGGTGAGCATGCAACGACAACTTACAGTGAGCTTCAGAAGGCTTTTGGAAATGAGGTTTTGTCAAGAGCTCAAGTTTTTCGTTGGTATAAAATGTTTTGTGAAGGCAAATTGAATGTTGAAAATGAAGACCGCAGTGGACGACCATCAAACTCACGGACTGATGTCAACATGGATAGGGTGCGTGAAATCGCACGATCTGATCGAAGATTATCGATTAAAATAATGACACAAGAACTCAACATCAATCGGGAAACTGTTCGTTAAATACTAACTCAAAAACTGGGTTTGAGAAAAATTTGTGCAAAGATGGTTCCCAAAAATCTCACAGACCAACAGCGAGAAACATGGAAAAATGTGGCAACCGATTTCTAGAGCAAGTGGAAACCAATGCAGATTTATTTAGGCGTGTTATCACTGGTGATGAAAGTTGGTTCTACCAGTACGACCCAGAAACAATACGCCAAAGTTCCCAATGGTGTTCAAAAGAATCACCCATGCCAAAAAAAGGCTCGCATGTCAAAGTCAAAAGTGAAATGCATGCTTGTGTGCTTCTTCGATTCCAAGAGCATTGTTCATAAAGGGGGATGCCTCCTGGCCAAATAATTAACCAATATTTCTGCAAAGAAATTGTAGAAAGACTTTGAAAGCGAGTTCTCCGTGTTCGTGCAAACATTTGTGATGATTGGTTTCTTCATCACGATAATGCACCATCCCATACTGCACTGTCTGTGCAGCCATTTTTAACCTCAAAACGTATTTCAGTACTAGCGAAGCCACCTTATTCACCTGATATCGCTTCGTGCGACTTCTTTCTATTTCCAATAGTCAAAATGGTGGTCAAGGGACACCATTGTCAAACAACAGCAGATGTCCAAGAAGCTGTGATGAGGGTCTTGGCGGACATTCCAAAAGAAGGGTTCCAGAAATGTTATCAGCAGTGGCAGAAGCGTTAGAGTAAGCATGTATAAGTAGAAGGGAACTTCTTTAAAGTAGATTACATTATAGATGGCTAAAAACATAAGTGATATTTTTTTCACATCAGTCTCATTATTAAATTGTCGCACTTCGTATGCATAAGAGTGGCTTTATTTGAAGTTAAACTAAATCACAATAATAAGAGTAATTTATTTTAAAAATATTTGTATATGAGAAAATACTTTAAATTTTAGTCATTTCGCAGTAGAATTATGATTACCTGAAATTAAAGAAAAATTGAACGCAAAACAACACCGGTGCAAGAATACGTAGCTCTAAAACTCGAAGTGAAAGTGAAATTCTGAGTTGAAGTTCAACTGACCGATGGTTTTGAAAATGCGATTTTTTGGTCTGAAAGAACAATGTGTAAGTTAGGCTCGCATCAAAGAAAGTTTAAAAACTAATAAACAAACAAGGACGGTGCATTGCTTACGTTAAAAATAGAATTTCGGACAGCTTAAATGGCTAAAGTAAGAAATATCTTTTAATAAAATGGTACACTCACGAATTTTGGTAATACAAACTTTATGTGTCCTGTTGAAAAAAATAGTTAAAGCCCCTCACAAAACTAAATTACTTTCTAGTAGATACATAACAATTCCTATAATTTTTACTAGACAAATTCCAACGACTTTGTACCAAAAATATAAATATTTTTCCTTTTATGCTAAACAGTGCATTAAACCAATTCTATTGCTTTTCTAAATAGAAGTTTGGATAAAGATTGAACATAATAATCGTTACTATCAAAAACCTAATAAAAAATGGTCACATGGCTTGGGCACTGTTGTATTAGCGAATGTGTAGGAAAATATCCAATTGCGGAGAGTCGAATTTTGAACATAGGAACAAAGTAGTGTCGTCACCTGAATTTGCCTACAAACTCAAAAAAATTCAATACCGATTTAACTTATTGGCTAATTAACAGCCTACGTTATAAATGTACGGATATAACTAGGATTTTATCCGAAGAGATAATATCATGCCGTTGGGATTATTTAATATTTAGAAAGAAAATTGCTTTAAACAGAAATGTGGAACGGTCGAATGTATTATTGCTGAAGGAAATTATTTTCAACTTATCTAAAATGAAATTTTGTATATACAATTTAGTTCTGAATATTAAGATACTAAATGAGGCGAAGACGATTAAGCGTACTTAAGGATATTTAAGAAAATTGAACGGTGGTAATATATAATAAAATATAAGGACTTATCAAATATTAAATGTAACAGAAGACAGCCCAGTTGATTCAAAATGGCCTTATGCAAATACATAAGTATTTTTGAAAATTGGCCAATTAAACTAAACCGGTATATTATTGTATGAAATTTTTATTAAAATCCTCTACTTTTGTTAAAAATTGCTACATAGAATCAAGTTTTTTAACATTTCGTCTTGCTCTAGTACTTTGGTTGCAATAAATGCTTTAACGGCGGGAAGCACTATATAGTATTTTTTTACTGTAAGAATTTCAACACGTATTATATCCCCTTACGTAGTATACAATCTGGCAATGTAGGTATTAGTAGGACATGAATTAGCAAATGTAGCAGTATTGTAGTAACAAATATATTAATCACAATTGTCCACATCAATCTTAATTTGTTACTAGGACATGTTAGCTTCAATAATTATGCTTATAAAGTACTAAAATTGTTCTATCATAAACACTATATAAGAGAAGTACTTTATTTTTTTCCTATAATTTCTAGAATATTTTTAAACTAAAAATCTGAGTTAATAGTATAATAGTACCTAAATTCTAAATTAATTAACCTTATTCCAAATATAGTTCTAATTTTATTTTTTATGAACAATGAATTACTTCCTAATCTGTATTTTTTATGGAACTAAAGTGTATTAAGAAATTCTAGAGGTTAGGGAAAAGTTTATTTATTACCATCAATTTATTTGCTTTCTGATCGTTGGCAAAATGAATAGGTTCTTATAATCGGATTACTTGGGTCGAACGGACACATTAAAGCATAAAGCGTTAGTAGTTTTTCTCCATAGAAAATATGGGTAATTTGAATCTCCCATTATAATAGCCTAGAACTATTAAAGCTGTCAACATAATAAGTATCACGCCATTAGTGTTTAGGATTATTAGCTAAAGATTATTAACTGAGATTTATGCAAATAGTTATCCATTCTTAAAATTATATTTTTGTTGTTCACGAAACACCAAGTACTGCGAATTTTAAAATGAACGTAAAGATAAATTACAGTAAAACGTTAGGTAAATAAAAATAAATTGACGAGAAAATAATTGAAAGAAAACTTAAACCTGCTACGGAATACATTCTATTAAATGGAAATTGTCTGTTAAAACTTCCTTTTCAAGGAAGGAATTTTGTAGGGATTTATTGAGAACATTGCACATGATAATGAATCACTTCGCTAATCGTTCCCATTTAAATTGCATTTATTAACTTTACAAGAATAAAATTACTACGTCTTATAAATTTCAGTGCGAGAATGTTTTATTTAATGAAATAATAAAAACGATTAATATTCAAAGGTAAAATGTCTGGCATATAGGAGGTATATTTAATATATAATGAATTTTACAGGATTATATCTCAACACAAAGCACTTTCGTATACAAAATTTTACTATTTTTGTAATGTGGTTAACATAAAAGTTCTGACTATATGGGTGAACAACTGGAATTTTCCATTGCCAGCTTCTTTTTTATTTTCAAAGGTAGATTCAGAGTTCTTAGATATTGTTTAGATTACGAATATTGCAGCTCTTATTCAAAATCCTGTTTCATTTTGACGATGTAACCGAAACTTGTATTTTTTTAAATGCAAGTCGTGGGTGTCCATGAACGGAGTAAAAATTTAATATATTTATCTCTTAAGTTGATGAAATTATGTCAAAAAAACTAATGTTTTACTTTTTATCTATGAATAAAAATTAATCTGGTTACTTTTAGAACGGAGACAGACATCTCTACGGTAATGCAGGTTCAGTATATATAGTAAAGGCTGAAAAAAGCACATTAAGCTGCAAGTGCTAATTGTTTAACTCCTTCTGTATATTATGGAATCGAATTGAACTATTCAGTAGGCAAAAGACCTCTATAAAATCTATTACTATTCAGAATTGGAGATTGGTCATCAAGGAGACCGAAGCTGTTCTATTTTTGAATTAATGAAAATGAACGGAGGTTCAGATCGGCCACCCGGTATAAAATTACTAGTATTAAGTAAAGTTAAAGCAAGGTTGAATAATTTAAGTTTAACTCAAAAGAAATGACTGTTCGGAACTTTAAATAACTATTAGGTCAACCACTAGTACTTTTGGCACGCACTGTATTGTTAAAAAATTGATATCTCACAAATTATTGGAATCAAACAAACATTGCACTATACACGTTTATAGATTCAATATAGCATTTCACAGCAAACGTATTTACAAGTAAATGAGCAATTTATAAATAAGTCGGAACTTTGGTTAAAATTGCCTTAATTTGCATATAAGGAAACATTTGTTGACGGGAAAGCTCCACAATTTTGGTATGTGAATGATGCTACCCCAATCTGTGTGCAGCTGATTATATTAAAAATACAGTCGGTACTTTTATGTCAATGACATTACAAAATAGTAAAATTTTGGATACCAAAGTTCTTTGTGTTGAGATATAAGCTAGATAATATTACAACAAAATTTACAGATGGTTATTTCTTTCAGTAAATATTAAAAAAGACTAATAATTTACCACACTAGATTCAAATTGAAAGTTAAATTAACTGTCTTTTGAAATAATCTTTTAATTAGGAAATGAATTCACACAACTTATCATGCATTAATTTTACGCCGACTGATAGAATGCGGCCCCGCGTATTTTAAAAGCGCTGAATATTCGATGACCATCAAAGCGATTAAAAATTGAGGTGAAACAGTCACTTACTGGTTTTACGGATGGTGGTTGTTCCTTTTTGGCTAAATTTCTTTGGTGCCCCTAGACGGGTGTGAAGCAAACGTAGAAGATAATTGTTTTTAACCCCGTTGATTCTTTAATCCCATTATCTCGGAAATTCGATCCCGTCAACTAAAGCCAAGGACGGTTGTTGTAATTTCTCTAGAGACGCAATTCAGAAGGTCGCTAAGATAAAGATGAGACTTCCGTCGAAACGCACTTCTAATTCTTCATTTTTCGCGTTTATTTGTCCTTTCCTGCGACACTATGTTAAAGTATCATGACATTTTCTCACGGGACGCTTCATTTTTGATTGTACAAAGGGTCTCGTCTGTATTACGATCCTGCATGTTTTTATTACATATGTGTTAGGATTAACGAAAGCAACAAGCTTTCTTATTGTTCAAGGTTCCTTTCCTCGATTTCCTCAGTTATTTTTCTGACTATGATGAACCTTTGAAAAGCCATGAATTCACATGTTTTTCCAACAAATCTGGCTTGTTTAAAGAAGCGGGAAATATAAATGGTTATTTCATTATTTAAAGAAATACTCTACAAATGAATAGCTTTTTTACCTCAGTTTACTTTTTAGCAATAGATATGTGTAATGTAATTCTAATGCAACTTCAGGAAATAATTTTATAAGTTTCGATACAGGGCGGATTGAATTAATTAGATATAATAACTTATTTACTTTTAGATATTTAAACATTAGATAATGAAATGAACATATTCCCACCCTATTAAGGAATTGTTTTATTATTTATATATAATGTAATGCAAAAACAGCAATACGAAGTGATTTTATACACTCAGTGGTGGGATAACAACAGAAAGAGGCGTCAAAAGGTGACTACAATAACCGTCTTTATTTTAAATACAACATGCTGCATATTTTTATTAAACCATTAATTACATTTTTAGATTCTCTTTCGATTGATGTTGGCACCCCTATAGCTAGAGCTAACAGGTTTTGATATAATTAATATTTTATCATCTATTAATTTGAATTTTAATATGAACCGTAGGTTGCTCAGAAGATTAATAATTGAAAGTAAAAGCAATGAGAATAAGCAGCAAAATAAAGTAATCATAGCTTTAATATAATAAGAACTTAAACCAAGAGCAGTTGAAAATGATAAATAAGGTGATTATAAAATATGTTCGATACATTTTCCATTATAATATAAGCAGATATATATTATTCTTGAAATAAATCTACGAGTATTAATTTATTAATCTTTTTAATATTAAATTGCTATTACTAATGGTTTGAAAAACATTTCTTATCCGTATTTTCATGTAGTTTCTTGTAGTAAGTAGATAGCGTTCCATAAACCTGATCCTGGGGTATGTAAAGTACATATCACCACAATGAAAAGTGTCGAGAGCCTTAAAGCCATTCTTCTGAAATGTCGAGTCATCTGTAAACAAAATAAAATAAAAAAGGTCGGCATTAGCTGCTTATTCACCAATTGACCATTCGCAAAACTGTAGGTCCACTTGTATAGAATAGCTTTACTATAGCGACGTCATTAAATAGAGTTCGTTGTCATATGAACTCTATGATCGGATACTTTTTAGGTTTGAACCAAGGCACGGACCTTAACAGTGAATTTAACTATGTGAAGACGATGTTATATTTAACTATGCTTCCTACAACTGGACTTTAATCTCTTCTTGGGTTCTTGACTAAGTTGAATACTATTATATGGATGAAATTTATTTTGCGAAAACATTCTAGATATGGATGGTTGACTGATATTTAATTCCGCATCTATATATTTTTTTGAGGTATATGGATCGTTTGCTACAAAGCAACAAACACTTCATTTTATTCCTTCTGTCACTGCAGGTTTTTTAATTGCCAACTCATGTACTTTACATTTCCAGCATCTTCAATCCTACCCTTCAACCTATCAAACGCTAATTGTTGGCAAGCCTTCTTTCCGGATATCACTCATGATAAATCTTTGAAGCTAAAAGACAATTTCTCTAACCTTCCTCAAAGATGTAAACTATGTCTGGCATTTATTCAGTTGAAAAATGTGTATTAAATTAATTCAGCCATTAACTCACAATGAATTAATTTGAAATTCATAAACACATATTGGTTTGCTGTAATTATTTTCATTGTCGGTTTGTTTTCAATTGCTAATTAACTGAGTAACCTTCGGTTAATTATGTTCATACTTGAATGCCAAATAATAAATCGCAATTATCTAAAAATTTGTCAGTTCTAGGTATAGGATATGTGAATACCAATCAAAACAGAATTAAAATGTTTAATTAACGGTATAAAAAATATACAGCGTGATGTATTTAAGATAAAGAAGTTATTGTATTTTGAATACAAAAAAATTAATCGGTTACCCTGTGCAAAGAAAGCAAAATCTAATTTAATTACTAGGAATTTACTAAGTTTACGATCTCACCAAATATTAGCTTAACCTCGTTCTCATAAACAAAATTATAAATTCATGAATTGTACCATCTTTTTTTTATTAAAAGCCTGCTATATAAAAAGAATTGGAAAAGTACTGACTTTAGGCATGTACATTAATTAACAAGGTTATAGTAATTTTTGATGGGGAATTGAAGAATGCGATAAGATACTTGGTATCCCATTTAAAATAAAACAGCAACATAATTCTTGGAAGTTTTAAATTTGTTTACGTTAACACTGTTAATATCACGTTATAGTTCAGTTGCGATGTATATTCGAAGTATGTATAGTTATTTTTCTTCAGTTAACGTTTTCATGATAAGTAATATTTTAAAATTTTAAATTAATGTTAATCCATTTTATCCATAATATTTCTATATTTAAATATGCAATAAAGTTGGCAAGGCCAAAATAAGCGGGAGATAAACAGGCTATTAAGATATTGTTGACATCGGTAATCTTCCATCTCTAATCAATTTTAAACTACTAGAGTTCCTGAAGTATTGCATTACACTAGTGCAATGCACATGAAACACTTCCTGTTACAAAAAAATGTATAATATTTTGCAGTTTTCCTAGATTTCATACTATTGCTTATAAATAGAAAGCAGCTGATATAGTCCACATTCATGCAGTTGTATAAATTTGAAACGTTATAATAAATACACCTACAGTTACTTCTAGTAATCCTTGTACTTTCCTAGCAACGTCAATTTTCAAAATTCAATATCATTAGGTAAGACGATGTTCGCGAAAGTCTGCTACTTTGCAATAAAGAGCTAGCGACAACAGCTTTCGTAAGTTTACATGGTATGTATTTACCTACATACATGTGCACAATATAAGTATAAGTAGTATCATAAATTACATTTTTGGTTTTAAGACCGTAACTATGTAGATATTTTTAATGTGACTTCACCTCTTGAGAGTAGGAGAGATACCAGTCCTAATTGTTATTTCAAACAATTTACATTTGATTCTCTACGAGCTTAGATATAAAGCACTTCAAATTGAATATAGACCGACTCAAATATTTTATAAATCGTTCTTATTAGAAATAAATATAATTTATAAGGGTTTCAATTTTTGGTTAGAGCCAAACTTTAGCTTTCCAAATTTAATCGTTAATGAACATTATTATTATTGAGTTTTCATCAGGTTCTTAAATTTTTATTTCAATTATTAAGAGTTATTAAATTAGGAATTAAATACTGGTTAACTTTTGCTGTGCTAACTTGTTATTGACAACCAACTTACCTGTGTAGAACCGATTTCTTACTGCTTTTATGGTTTTTTAGGTTTATTTGAACTAACACACAGCTGATACCTGTTGTACGTTCCTGTTGGTCGTTTAAATGGCAGCAATCGATTATTTTGGACTTTGGACCTGAGTTGATATAACAACAGTACTAGAACACCGTAATATACACTTATTCATTTATTTGACATATCTATTATTACTATAAATTTGTTTAAATTGTTACTTATTTCGTAAAAGATATTTGAGATCAAATTCTAGAATTTAACTATAATTATGTACTAGTACATTAACGCCGATATAATCAGCGATTATTATATATTTTAATATACGTATTGTTGTTATTTACTTGAATTTATCATTTCTGTTTGTTGTGCAAGGCAGCTAAATTTGATTAATACGTCAAGGCTGCCAAATTTCAACTATTTTGATTTATTTTCAAGATGTGGCAGATTTTTGGAATTTTTCTGGCATTCTATAGCTAAGGCTTATCAAAGCAATTATTCTTAGAACCCCTATCTTGAGAAAAATTGCAGCTATACATCATTTGAAGCAATAATAAGAAATATTTTACAATTGATCAGTGAAAATTAGATGCACGTTTTAAGAACAATCTCAGTGCTTTTTAAGAAAACTAAGAACTTACATATTACATTAAAAATGAAGCATATGAATGGGTTTGGAAAAGATAGTAGTTAATATTTTTTGCCAAATAGAATTACACAATAGGTATTAGTTTTGAAATGCATTGATGATATTTAATTAATTATTTTTTCAACTTTTCATGTTTTACTATTTGCAAATTACTTACTCTTTATGAATTTGTACATATGCTTCTGAAATTTAAGTTCCCTTTCTGAAATTAATTTTACTTTATTCCGTTTTTCTAAAATGAAAGCTTTTACAAATAGAATTTACATTCTTTAAATTTAAATTTCCTGCAAATAAATGTAGTTTTTCTGAAACTGGAGATCATAAATTAGTAAACTGTAGATATAGTAGAGCTAAGTAAGCACTGTAATTTTGAATAAGTCAAAGATTTGCCCATATCTGTCGCAAGTAGGTATTCATTACACCAATATTTAAACTTTGGATAATAAATTTATTTTAATTAATTTAAATAGCTGTGGTTCCGAATTGTCAACTAATTTTTATGTTGGGTAATGTATTAGTTTTATTTTTGTATGATTTACAGACAATTTTGCAAAAGAAACTTGTATAATATTTAAAAATGGGTTATTTTTTTATGTATCGCATATGATAAGACCGAAATTTTTATAGAATATAAACATACTTATGTTTCACAAAATTATATGTATGGCAAAGGGGGATATAAAAGTACACCATCAGTCACAAAACCTGGTACTTATTTATATTTAAGATTGTTTATCTTTATTCTAAATACTGATAAATTTTTCCATAATGAAAGTATCAATAAAATTATTTGTTTTTATTTAAAAATTTTTCAATTAACTACATTTCTAAAAAGAAATGGATGAGCAATAAAACTAATCATTGGTAAGCACCTGATATATAACCACAAGCCGCAGCGACATAATTACCAAATGGTTCTGCAATACTACTATTAATGTACAATTATTTATCCACGTGTATACAGTAATATTATACTATTTATGCGTTATTGGAAATATTTGTTAACCATGTCGTCAAAGTGGCATTAATACAAGTTTACGTAAATTTGACTATAAATTAACTTGAATAAGTATTTACTGCTTACCGAAAACAAGTCACAACGATGTAACTAAGAAGGAACGTTGAACGCAACTTTAAAGTGAAAGGTGGGAAGTGTTTTAGTAATCCACTAGTATTCAGAGAATAACCACACATGTTTCTGTAACCAGACTGCTTGAACGTAATTCAAAAAGCAACTCGACAGTTACAAAATATGGGACTTCTTAACCAAAAGTTAACTTATAGTAACCTAAAGTTTCAATTTTTAAGAATGAGACTCGTATTGTTAAATATCGATATCATTGTATTTCTCAGGGCTAACGGATCCTCGATCGCCCCATAAAGCATTGGTTGACTGGATCACTGCTTGTATTCAAGCTTGTTTCCTTGTATAGCAAACAATGATTGGCGATAATTAATTATTATCAACTCAATTGAAAGTAAAATAAAGTTGAAACAAAATGTAAGCTGTTATTGTTCATCAATTTCAATTATGTTCAAATACAATTGTATAAATAAAATTATTAAATTATTCCTAAATGGTTAGTGAATTTTTATAATTTATAGTTGCATTTAGCTGCTTTTCTATTACTAACAAAATTTACAAAAAACTTAATTTCAACTAATTACATCTATAAAGCTTAGTAATATTTACAAATAAATGCATATAATCTTGTTAAATAAATTTGAAATTTATTATTAAGTGAATGCTGAGAAACAAATCAATGTTATTATTGATTTCAAATTTATCCAACACCAAAAACCTTCAATGCAATAATCATTCAATTCAAAAAATTAAATATTGGTAACATTTGCTATTCACTTGAATTGGTATTTCACATTCATTTGTTCGTAACATAAATTTTCAATTACGGATTACACCACTACACGATTTGTTTTATACCAATCAAATTAAAAAAGGCTTCTGTTCCAGATTCTGGCAAGCAAACCATATAATGTATTTGGTTAAATTTATTTTACAATGATTCTATTCCATGTAGATTGAATTCCATATGCATTCCACCATTTACTAGTAGGTAGAAGTTCCTAGTTTATCAACCCAATCGCAACAATCAACCTAATCACACACTTGCTCCCAGGCAAACAACAATTTTACTTAATCCAACACTTAAAATTTATAAATGTTTATTTTCAGAATAACTTTATCGTGTTTATTTATGTGTGCTCGCAAACAAAAACTTTGACTACAAAAATTGTCAATGCTTCGTTGTGTTGTAATTTTTGTCAACCTTGCCGTAAGTATAAATACAAAAAATGCCGCTACTTTATATTTTAATTCTTCCAGGCTTTACAAATATCAATGACCAGCTCTCAAAAACTAGATCAAATTTGTACACCCTGCTTCTTTACTTTATATCGATGCCTTTTTGTTGCTTTAAGGTAAGTTTACTTTTACCGTACTAGCTCGTACAGCAATTTTATTTCAAACCATCACAATTCCGTAAATTTGGTTTTTTAATATACTGTCACAGTTTTTATCTATTACACTATTGACTTTTTACCTTTAACAATATTTGTGTCTATTCACTTGAAAGTTCCAAATGAAACTAACTTTTATCTGCAATCTTGAGCCACGTTATATAATAATATTTCAATACAAAGGCATACAATTTATCAAGGTCCTTACAAATTTAAATTCGGTTATTCCAAAACTCCTACAATATTGTTTCTCAATGCACAAAAAAGATTTTTAAAATTAAGATCAGAATTACATTCAACTCTATTATGCTATAAACTCCATTTGTAATACCATCTCTTATCCTATTTTAATTGATAAGCTAGACACGGTCAATTTATAAATTATTTCTTAGATTACTCTATGATATTATTCTACAAATGTATATCTTCCTACATAACTGTCGGATGTTTTAGGACACGTACAGAGAAGTCTATAATTAGATGACCAAAATATCTAATCATACCCATAACTAAATATGAAATTAAGGCAAAAATCAACAAAATAATCAAACGCAAATAGTAAGTTCTATTAAAGGAATTCTTGCGGTTGTCATTTAAAACTAAACTAATTTCGTGTCTTCGTAGGTTACACAAGATGAAAAATTATTAACTGTATTCACTATGAGACACCGAAGCTTTCTATACCTGAACTTCCCACAGGTCAAATTTTAATTGCTTGTTATTTGTATTGCATGACTTTCAAAGGGATTTAACTAAAAATGGGTCTTGACACCTAAACTAGCTAAATTAAATTTAATACAAAAAAACTGGTATTTTCCTTATATATTGAAATGGTCTTTACCTACACGAATACACGAAATTGACAAAGATAAATTCAATTATATAAATTTTAATTATTCAAGGAGCAACTATTATTTTACTTTTAATTTTAATTATACAACCTGTAAAAATACTTATTTAATATTAGCATAACACTTTAGCTTTGAAACCTTTTCTCGGTCCTTAGGAATACCAATTTTTCCAGAAATCAAAGTTAAATCCCTCAGCTTGTTTGAGCAGTTCTGTAATTTACAATTTTTTTATTTGCAAAATGAACCCTATTTTTGTTCTCAATAGTTTAGTTAATGGGTTTCATATTATGATAATTGTATTTGTGCATATTATACATGATAAAATCACCACTGTTGATTATTATATGTTATAAATAATAGAAAATAGATAATTAAATATAAATTTTCAAAAAAAATACAGTCAATTTCTTTTTTTAATCAATTTCCTATGTAAATTAAATTGGTTAGTTTGTTAATTTATAATAATAAAAAAAATCTAGAGAAATAAATAACCTAATTTTCAAAGTTGATTAATAGCTTCACTGGCTTAGAAATTTCTACTTCCAATTTCTATGATAATGCAATAAGTAAAATGAATGTGTCTTTCCTTTTATAGTTGAAACAAGTTAACTTGAATGTTTATTAAATTTATAAATGTAACTTCAAATAAGAATGTGTATAAAGCACTTGCCTTTTTTAAGTCCGTCCCTGTAATTGTTTTGCCAACGAACCTTCCACTATTTACCCTCACTTAATGATGTTCATGGAAATTATGGAAAGAAGTTCACTTTACGATGGAAAAAGCATTCTTTAACTCAATTACAGATCTCGATATGTATTACCTTGCTGGTAAATCTATACACTAATCACGAACTTTTGGTTTTGTAGGAAATTCTGAATGGTTATCTGCACAATATTCTTAACTTTGAGTTTCAGTGCCTCGTAATTAGCTTGAAATTTCTTCCAAATACATGGGATAATTCTAATTAAATATTCCGTGTTCCAAAAAGGACATCAACTTTATTTATTTAGCAGTTCGAAAGTTTTTCTTGCCCACAAATTTAAACATTTATTGGTAACGTAAGTAAATCTTTATTCAAAATTTTGATAGCAAAAACAAGCTGTTATCGATCATGCAGCACAATTATTATCAGCTCACAAAAAAACCACTTAGCTTTTTAAACAATTATCTCGCTGATAAAAATTAAAATTAAATTATTTGCTCTTATTAATTGTTTCCTAGTATAAAACTGTCTTTTCAGTAATGAAATTATTTAAATTAATTTTATAACGTTCTGAGAACTTGCATGTCTTTAGTTATTAATTATAGGTATAATTATTTCAGACTTTTTACTAATCTTCCTGCATACATCTTCCACAACACTTTATATTTCAACAATTTAAAACGGACCGCCTTCAAAATTCCTTTTACTTTTAAAACAGATTGCGTTATCATATCAACAAAAACACTGGACTTCAATGTCATGCTTCTCATATAAAATAAACTAAATCTACAATAATTAACAGATTGAATTTTTCAGCCCACAACAATCAAGATTCATTTAAGAAATCCTTTTAAATAAATAAAAAAAATTAATTAATTTAAATTATTAAAAATTTCAAAGATAATAAATAAATGTTGTTTGAATTATCAAATAACTCTATAGAAATTCCAATTATAATTAGTCCCTATCCTTTTTACTTAACAAATTAGTCTTTGTTACAGGAAAAAGCTACCCTTCATTATGCACAATTTTTACAATTTGCTATTTGGGTTGCCTATATTTAAGAAAACCTCCTTTTATACATGTTTACTCTATTCAAGAATTCAATACGAATAAGAAAATTAAACGTTTGAAAATATTTAAAACTGTTGCAGCCACTTTGTGATAACAAGACCATCTCATTTTATATATACTTTAAACACGGCAGCATGAAGGCAGCACTGGCCTATCAGAAGTAGAAATTTAAACGATCGTGCTTTATATGGGGTATTTACTAATTGATGTGAAAAGAGCTCCTAGCGATATTGTGTTGAAAATCTTAATATGAAGTCTTCACAAACATTTAACAATATTACATGACGTTGAATTAAAAAAGACTATTTATTGTTTCAAAAAGGTCAATTTAAATAATGACAACTAAATAATGTCCATGATAAAAGTACCTTAAAGCATTCTTGTAACAAGTTTTCAAAACCAAAACCTTTAACTTCGATACAACGATGAAATCTACTAGGAATAATGTATTAGATAGAGAATTAAATTCT
Source organism: Phrixothrix hirtus (assembly GCA_024586415.1). Lineage (NCBI taxonomy): Eukaryota > Metazoa > Arthropoda > Insecta > Coleoptera > Phengodidae > Phrixothrix > Phrixothrix hirtus. The sequence goes on from JAHWXV010151065.1 coordinate 16,659, forward strand.
TTTTCAATCCATTTAAGGTGTCTCTATGCCTAAATGCAATAGCTTCATAGTTATTTGTCATTTCTCTTGTTGCCTAGAAAGTTCACACCTTTATTACAGCAATTATCTTTAGGTTAAACAAAACTCATACTGCATAATAACAGTACAACAACAGAATAACAATTAAAGTTTATAAAATGTGTTCAAAGTGGCAACCTTCAACTTATAAACACTTTAAATTCTTATATTGACAGCTGTAGTAGTAGCTGTCTTTATTTCAGCAGGGTCTAAGGCATTAAGTGCAGTTATTATTCAAGCTTGCAGCTATTCCCTAGACGTAACTGCAGTTTTGTACAACTCTGTTTTAATTGTATCCCACAGATAGATGTCTAGGAGCGCTAAATCGGAGAATCTTTGTGGCCAAGACCGGGGCCAAGACGTTGGATCTATTTTTCTTGAAACATTGCATACAGTTGATTACTCACTTCAGGATTGCAGAGTGTTGGTGCACCATCTAGTTGATACCAGTATGTTACTAATTCTGCCAAGAGTAACTCATCCAGAAAATTTTACAGCTGAGTTGTTAATATGCTTAAATATTTTTGCCTGTTTAAATTTCCATCATAGATATAAAAGTAACATCGAAAATCCATTAAAAAGGCGAATATACTAACAATTAAGCGAAATTGAAATTTGTATTCTTTGAGCTTATGCGGATTTTCTTGGGACCAAATGTACGGATATTGACGATTAATAATTCCTCCTCTAGAAAATTTCAATTCGTCTGTCCAAATTATTTTTTTGAGAAAATGTTGATTTTCTTGGATTTCAAGCAGCATCATTTTACAGTATTCCGCCCGATTGGCCGAATGTTCAATATTTAATGTTTGGATGGCAGTAAGCCTAAAGTCGTGCCTTTTATGCGTTTTGGCCCTCTTTGAATGGAAGCATCCTTTGCAACATTAATTTGCCTGCCTATATAAGTTACAAGCACTCCCGTCTCGGTCGTATTCAACAGTTGCCGAAATTTTTTCTTCGATTTCAATGACTAAGCTGCGGGGAGACCTACTGAACCTTTCCACAAACTCAACCTCCCTGAACTTCTAATCAACCGCAGTAAAAGTTGAATAATGAGAAGTGCGCATGCTTGGGGATTTCTGAGCCTACACTATTGTTGTTGCTCTATAGTTCATTCTACATTGTTCTATTATTAAATGCATATCTAGAAGTTCATTTAAATCCGTACTCCGTAATGTATGCAAATAGGTGTGCACAACAAATGCCGAAATAGAAAAACACAGGAAAGCGTCAGTTAACAGCAGAATTATCGACAATAATACTGAACTCTAAGGCAAACTAATCATAAGAGTAGATTAAAAAATTACGCCACAGTTTAAAATAAATCAACTAAGGTAACCTTTGAAGTGACATGTTAACACTTACGCATTTTCCGCATGGCAACTTATATCAATCGCTTTTATTGGAGGTTTGAGATTATAAAGAAATGCGACTTACTCAGTAACGATTACGTTTAGCGATTTTTGGTGACAACTAACATGTTTTCTAATTGAATGCTTCTTTTATTTGGTAGTATCAAATTATTTAAATTTCGTTCCTAACAATTTTTCTGGATTTTTCAAAGACGTTTACCTCGCAGATGTCTGAGATAAGAAATTTGAATGTCGGCGATATTTTCATCAGAAGATCGGAGGATAAAGTCATGTGCCAAATTGTAACCCTATACATTGAATCGTTTCAACGCAATAAAGTATTACTGTTTTTTGCTTAAACTTTGAGAACCTGACTTGAAAGCTAAAACACTTTAACTCACTATAACAGAATAAACGACATTTTGCTCCTTTACGGCTGCATGCGATGTTATTTGCCTGAACTAGCGCTATTGCACTACCCGGCACAGTGAAGAATGGGGGGTTCCACGTTAACTATTAAATTAAATAGGGCCAAGTTTAGGCACGTCTTGCAATTGTCAAACATGCAAGAAGATCGTATTCAGGAGCGCCACTTGTTCTAAAAGTCCACTGGTTTGATGTTAACGAAATTATCCAACAAAGGACCCTCTTTCAAACCTAAGAGTTAAATATTTACCATAGCATACTTACTATTGAATTATTTAGCGCACACCGCTGTACTCGTGCACTCTAGAATATGCTATTTACTTAACATATGCAATTCCTGGAACTAAATATTGGTTACTAAATCTATGGATTCCTATAGTCACAAAAAAAAGAAAAATCAGTTAAATGTTCACTATAATGATAACAAGACAAAAAAATCTGGTGTGAGACAACATACAACTTTCTCTTACACATTTTAAATTTAAGTTGAATTTATTGACGTTAGTGACTTTCCCATACACCTAAATTGTAAACTCCAAAATTAATTTAAAAGCATAAATAATTCATGCATTTATAGATTCCTTTA
>JAHWXV010151078.1:0-13460 GCA_024586415.1 Phrixothrix hirtus
GAACTTTACAGAGAAAACTGTGCCACTAAAAAATTATGATCAGTTATGAACAGTTCTCGTTAGGCAATAATTTAAAATTTTGTGTTAAATGCAATTTAAAGCACTATGGACGATTCCGTTGGCCGTAGTTAGATTAAAATCCATCTGGTTTCTAGAAAATGTGATAATGTTTGGGAATATGAGAGAAAGATGTTGAGTGTATAATGAAAATGGTAAGTGGTGTGCATCTAAATTATTACAAATATTCATCTTGAAAAGATTATGGTAGAATCATATCGGTTGAAATTTCCGTTCCCAAAATTATTCTTTAGGTGGCTTGGATGTCATGATTTCTTTATCAGATCTTATGATAGGTGATTGGCTTCTTTTGATGATTATGGATTCTTTAATTGATCATTTTTTTTATAGAATGAGAACTTTAAATTGTACTATAATATAATGTATACCATATACTATTATTTAGATACTATGCAGTTCATTTAACATTCACCTGTAACAGTTTGCTTAAAAGGGACCATTAGGTCGTATATCGTGTTTTTCTTTGGTAACTAGGTACAGCGATCTTTGGATAAGTAAAACTAAATCTATCGATTATATTCCTAAATAGATTTATCTACATGGGCAGACTAAGATGCTATTTGCACGTTTAAAACCTTATGGCATACCATTGTCAAAAGAAGTTGAAAAGTTGGAATAAGATTACACCAGGGTACGTGCCAATGTATTTGATAATTACCTAGAAGCGCAAATATCTTACCAAGGGAACTTTTACGAAGTTGGTGCAATAAAAATATAGGCTTGTATTATAAATAAATATGAGAGCAAAATCGCATGCCAATGCCTTGTATAGGCATTCAATGGAATAATGCTGGTAATTTAACAAATGTAATAATGGCTAAGATAATCAGATGATAATTGAAATCACATAGGATGTGCGCAGTACTCAGGCGTAACGTGATCAGACAGATGCAGAAGTGCTGAACGATTTTTTCGGAGATGACGGAAAAAACGCATCAAGCAGTAGTTGTGTGAATCTGAACTGCTTGCGAAGCATATAGGCAAAGTATATGCTCTCCAGTTAGTAAATAATTGTCTTTCTTGACAAGCTAAGACATGGACACTAAATAGGTTTCATGAAAAAAATTCAAGCAAAAATTGATTGCATATAAATAATCCAAAGGAGTATCTGATCTAGTGACGATAGGTTAGATATGCTTATTAATTAAACCAGATATACCATAAATATGCTAATTTATAGAATAAGTCGTAAAGTAGAAGAAATAAATAACTTATTATAGTTTGGTTATAAATTTTGATGGGCAACGGAACGTTAATAATGGTTATATCCCAAATTTTGAAACCCATCCCAATTTTTGTAGCCAAAGATAATTAACAAAATCTTAAATGAAACACAAAATGGATAATTATGAGTCAAATAAATGTCCAGCAACAATTTAATAAAATGTTTAAAAATAATTTGTAATCAAAATAACTAGAATAAGTTAACACTTGGATAACAACACAGATGTAGCAATATTGAGACAATACATACAAGATAATTTTTTGTCAACAACGCTATGACGAATTCGCTTACTTAGCTTATATATTTAATATATTATAAATAAACTCATCCAGAAGGCAGTCCACCAATTTTCAAATATACTAAGCCAGATAAATTCTAAAACATCATAACGTCTGAAGCGAAACGGCAGCTTTAAGTATGGATCAACAGCTTTCAGTGTTAATTAAAAGACTAGCAAAGGTATCGATATAATTACACAATTCAGTAAATTAGATGACAAGATGCAATCCTTCTGAAATCCCCAATATATAAGTTTTTTGTCACTTTTACTATTAGCGACGTTATGGATCACCAGGGTCCAAGAAGTCGCTATAAATCCCTTGTTGGACAACGCAAAATTCTTTTAAGTTCCGTTGTATATAAACTACATTTACAAATAGAGTGTCAGGCAGGTACGGATTAAAATTTAGATGTAGTCCACTGAAAGTTACATTTTGGATAGGGCAAGATTTTTTCATTGCATAGGAGGAGTTTTAAGTTTAAAATTACGTTTTTGGGGTCGGAGGCCCCACAGTTTTTGGGGCATATCTTCGTAACTGCGCGGCTTACAAAAATATGTAAATAGAAAATTGAATTGTTTAAAACTTTATGCGGATAACTTTTCATTGTGACTTCAATAATAAAAAGGTTGTAAGTCGAAGAAGATAAAAGCTGGTTAAAAAATGTAGCACACATTTTTTTCGGTCAATTTGTAGCGGGTTTTATAATGAATAATTTTTTTCAAGTTTTGGTAAATTTTCTTTACACTTAAGAATTTTGCAGTGATCTAGATACACATAGCAATTGCATTTTGCATCAACGCATATATGTTTTAATATTATTTTATTGTTTTACATTATCATCTGATAACTAATTTGCGCGCTTTTTTGCGTTCTATCCTCAATATGCATAATCCACAAGGTATTGTTTTTTAAATTGATTATTGTATACTTTATTATTGCTAGAATTTACTATATATTTTGCCTTTACTAAGGGTCAGGCTGCGACTTATGATTAATTACTGAGTTTGTGAAACTGTTGAGAAATGATGAAGAGTTTAATGGTGTCAAAGTTGGAAGTTGGTCTTCCATCTCGTCTTCATCGAATAATTAAAAAGTTCCATAACATTACTACAAGTCTCACCAGAAAAATTTTGGCACATTGCAGAACAATTCAATTCGGCCTTCTGATACTCACAAGCAGCGCTTCAGTTGCCTTTGCAACGACGAAAATCTGGCATGAGACAATACACGATTTTCTTTTACGTATTATTGACATGGAAATATTGTCCAAAAATGATTAGAATATTATTTAACTTTATTTTAAGAATGTTAAACGCTGATTAACTCCGAAGACTTTCCTTAGTTACTCGCTTCAGCGAAGCACACATACATACTAATTTATAAAAACATGATTTTTGGACTCGGGCTCCGAAAACGTATATTTCCACTAAAAGTTTGACACCGAAGACTTTGGACGAAATCAATACCTTCTGTTTTACCTACATTTCATAAGGTATAGAAGAAAATAAAAATTAAGTTCAAAAGCTCACGAATACCTGGAGCTTTTGTATTACGCATAGATAGGTACTTGTGTGATGATTTCTTTCCGACTCTATTCTTCTGAATTGTTATAACTTACAAACCAAGTTTGAACTTGGTAAATGTGCAGCGTACAGAATCTTGTATTGGTGGAAGTGAGAAGTTGTAACTGATTTGCAAGTCGTTTATATCGAAGACCGTCGGTAGTTTGAAGTTTTCAATTACTGCCATATAGAGCTACACTGAGCAAAGCGAGGTCGACTTTTGCATTAAGATATAATGCAACTCCTGCAATCAGCTCTGGATGTTTCTCAAGAGCTGCGATAGATTTCATCTTACCTGTGCTGTAAGCTGCTGATGTGGTATGACATCCTGAGAAAACACGAAGGAATATCAAGCATACCTTCGTGCAAGAAGCTCTCATACGATAATGTAACGACTGTAATGATTTCAATAAAATCTATCCATAAACAACAGGTGTTGCATTTTTTACCAAAATAAATTAGTAGAACTTGTTTCTGAATGTAGTAGATAGGTATTTTATCCTTGATTAATTAATTATAAGTACATTAATTTTATTTGAAATTTTACAATTAACTTTAGCTATACGTACTAAACTATGTGGTAGATCTAAGTTAAGGTATCTCTATTGCTTGAATCAAGTTTTGAAAGATGTCTAAAAACTCTTTCTAATGAATGTATCGCACTCAGTGCGATTTTTCGTAATTTTCTTGCGATATAAACGCATGCTTTAAAATGATTGTTTTCTACTAATTCATGCCTTTAATACTGGACTGCATTAAAAACTTATAAATTTTCGTGTTATAAAATGAATAAGTATGTAGATTATTAAAATTTTAAACATTGCTTAAACTAAAAATATTTGTTAAAATTTTTTATTACAAATTAAATTTGTTTCAAAGGTTTACTAAACAGTGAGACAAAATCTATTATACAGTTTCATCTAACGTTAAGCGAGGGTTGCTTGTAGGGTACAGCGAGGGGTATCATGGGCGGCAGGTGGTGGGGAAGTCGCTCTTCAAATCCACTTCCATATTCTTCCTCGCGCCCTTGTGAGTAAACAACTTAGCGGCAACGGGAAAATGCGCAACGAAGATCAGTGAGACTAACTATCAACCTGACAACAACGATCGTGTGAGAGCTTCTGCCCTGCGGTTCTACCAGTCGTCATGTGTTGTGCATCAGGATCTGCACTTCGACCTACACAAAATGGTGGTAGCTGATGAAATGCCCGAGCGTGATTGTGCCGATCGTTTAGGGGAACAAGGCGTTTTCTTCTGTCGGGTTCAGTAAATAAACAGAACTTTCGATACTGCAGTGATGTGAATCTTCCGAAATTAAACCAACGGCTCCTTCATAATGACCTAGCAACAGAATAGTACGCGACCAGTACAGTTGTCAGGGAAATGTTACTGTAATTGTGGGTTCTACCCGATGACTTGAAATGACTCGGTAATTTTTCACACCGGAAATCAAAGTTCTTGAATTGGAAGATACGGTTCGAGTTTCAATACATCCTGGCCGCCTTATTTCTTTGTAATCTTTTATGTGGTTACTTGAAAGCTGCAGTTCATAAATGACTCTTTCGTACCCTGGAAGTCTTAAAAGGTGCCATTTACGATGGTGTTCAAAGAATTGCTCAGGATTTGTTGGAACGAGTTTTTCAAACTTCCGGAATGGACTGGTAGAGTGTATTGAAAGCGTAGGCCGTCATTTGGGTCTGTTTGAAAACAAAGCGGAGTAGTAATTCATTTAGATATTAAAATCTTTCATAAAACGGTATTTGGTTTTGAACGAAATTTAAGAAAACTGCAGAGGAGCCTAATACGTTAGATAATAGAAGAAAGTTACCTCCAGCCGTGGTTTACTGGAGTATCGTGAAAATTTATGAACTTTATTTTTGTTTTAATGTAAGGAACGCTTATTTAAAAGATACGACAAAGTTAGCCATGTTTTGCATGTAAATACGAGAACTATCCAAAAAGTCTATTACGTTTTGTTGTAAAACAAAACTCAGTATAAGAAAAAAAATTTATTATATACATTTGAAAGCGGCTCCGAAATATTACTTTTCAACGTAGTCACCATACAAATTTAGGCACTTATCATAACGGTAGACAAGCTTTGAAATCCACTGTCATAAAATTCTGCCGCCTGAGACTTCAACCAATTAGTCACGCCCTATCTCAGTTCCTCGTCGTCATCAAAGCGTTGAATTGCGAACCACGACTTTATTTTTGGGAAGAGGTGGAAGTCGCTGGGTGCAAGGTCCGGGCTGTATGGTGGATGAGGAAATACCTTCCATTCAAAATCTTCAAGGACTTGTCGGGTGCGATTTGCCGTGTGTGGTCGGGCGCTATCGTCAAAAAACAAAGTTTTTGTACTCAACTTTCCTCTACGCTTGTTCTGAATCGCTCTTCTTAAATTTTGCAAAGTTTGGCAATAGCTCTCAGAGTTTATTGTTGTTCCACGTTCAAGGAAATCAATAAGAAGCACGCCATTCCTGTCCTAAAAACGGCTACCATAGTTTTTCTTGAATACAAGGTTTGCATACATTTTCTCGGCTTTTTTGGGGAATTTATGTGCCCGCACTCCATAGACTGCAATTTGGTCCCGAAATGCACATGTTTGACCTACGTATCGTCTCCGTTACGATTCGATCTCGTAATGAGTCGCCATCTTGGTCGTAAGAATACAGAAATGTTAATGACGCTACCAGATGCTGATTCTTGTGATTTTCTGTCAGGAATTTTGGGACCCATCTTGCATAAAATTTGTAGTACCCCAGTTTCTGAGAAACAATTTCATGAAACAAACTGTGTGAAATTTGTGGAAAACCGAGTGAATGCTCTGTTATTGCGAATCGGCGGTTTTCTTTAACTCTTTTATCGACTTTTGTAACAATTTCATCAGTCACAATGCTTGGTGGTCCAATTCGGTCTTCGTTGTGTACATTAGTTCGGCCATTTTTAAATCTAATGCACCATTGACGCACTACACCTTGAATGATAACGTTGTTCCCGCACACCCACACAGTTGTCGATAAATTTCAATAGGTTTACATTTTTTCGCTAACAAAAAACTTATTACACATCGCACCTCAAACTCGTGGGATTTTCTATTTCGGCACACATTTCAAACTGATAGTGTGAAATAACGCGGAACGACACAAACCTCGCGCTAACACGGCTGGATGCTGACTGAGCCAAGGAACGCGTAGACACCAAGATGGGCGCGCTGCCTACGCAAAGCAGCTATAGACGAAATCGTAATCGACTTTCTGGATGGTTCTCGTATATTTTATAAATGTTAAGGAGGTTTTACAGAAACTTGAATTTAATGTAATCTTTATAATTATGGTCGTGCAGTAAATTAAAATTTTTAAAACAAATTTGTAGTTTTTGAAATTTGGATTTATAATTATTTTAGTTACATTTTGATGATATTTCAGAAAAAATGATGCGCAATTGGAACTTTCATGATTTACTATCCCATCGATTTCAAGACTATAGTATTAATAATGGGCATGCCTTATGGAACAGTTGTAGAAAGAGAACCGGAATTACAATAACCTAATTATTTTATGAACGACTGAAGTCACCGGGTTGCACTCAAAACTCGAAAACTGTCAATTTAGGAAAACAATGTAACGTAGCTGTTACAGACACCTTGTATTTCGATTAGCTTAAACTGATAAGCAAAGGTAATTTTATTCTAAATTACATCCACAATAGTTAATCAGGCATGAAAGTTAAATTAAAACTTTGATTTGATTTTTAAAAAAATTGATCGATTTTAAATCTAGATTATTTTTAAAAATTAAGACACTTAATATCTGAATAGTGTTTTTGACAATACTAATTACCGCGAAACAAGGGTACAGAGTTAAATTTTCGTATGCTAATATAATTACGTTTGACGAACATCATTAATCTTGGTTTACTCGACGACATTAAGTGTAATCTATGCAAATTCTTATGTTTTATTTTTATAAATTGGTTTTATTTATTTAGGGTATAATTTTGTTATATAACTGATACTTGACGTATCATAAAGGCAATCGCATGTTGGTCATCAGTGACGTAGTAAACAACATGAATAATGAGATAATTTATTTTGACATATTTTTGAAAAAAATGAAAAATTAATACAGCACAATGCAGATTAATCTATAAATTTTTAAGCATCGCGTTTCAATATGACATTTAAATAAATGAAGCGCTGTAAATAACTTTACGGGATTTCTGAGTTACACAAAAACCGGACATCGTAAGATTAATATTGTCTTCTCCTTTGCTTTGGGGATTTGGGTCTTTATTTTGATTGACTTGTCAAGGGAGGAAAGTGTCGACGAAATACATCATCCTAAATGATTGTATTTTGATATCTTAACATTAAATGGACGAGTATTTCTGTTTAAGATGCTAAGGCGATTTACTTACGGATTTAATATTTTAGCGTTGACATACTTGTGTTACTTGTGTATAAGAAGTAAACATAGAGTGAAAATATAGAAACCACTACATAAAACATAAAGGCGCTCCTCTTGATTGTTGTTTGTCTTTGGTAGAAGGAAACTTGCTTCCTAAGCTTTTGTAAGTTTGGCAACTATTTTGTGATAAAAAGCATATTTCTCTGCAACTACAGTCATTCAGGAACCCTTATGTTTGAAAAAAGTGGTAATTTTGTTTTAGATGACAGAAAAGTATGGGTAAACTTTGTTTTTATTGGCAAGTACTATTTTATCAAATTTTTACGTAACCTTTTTATTTGAATACATTCCTAACCTTCTTGAATCCAATTAAAATTACATTTAATTTACACAGTCTTCCTTTATAGGAAATTCTCTTAAAATCCCATCCTAAAGTTCATTTAATTCATTTAACATCTTTTGAAACGGCTCTGAGAATTTGCATCCTTTGTGTTAGCTTCTAAAAGATCTATAGCGCTATTCTGTTATTCGACGTTAAATGAAAAACGGGTAAATAGTTGAAACAGTTTTAATGTATTACCCCTTTTGAATGTGTGCAAATTTAGGAGCAAAAATTATTTAGAAAATTTCAATAGCTTTTAGCTGAGAATTTTTCGCCTAGTTTACGTTTCGCTTGTGAAAAAATGTATCAAAGGCATAATAAAAAGCAAACAATCTGTACTGTTTACGTCACATTTTGAATTTCGATATATAAGGTTACTGAACTTGCAGAAAACTGTTTTTTATTGATCCTTCACTGCTATTCTTGTGGAGGACTAGTAATACTTAAATTACGTAAGATGCTCCAATACTAAATAACACTTTACTACCCTCTCCTACTAAAAGTTTGATGTTTAGACATTAAACAATAGCAGAGAGAAGTATTCATTTTATCGTTTAACTCAAATATTTGTTAAGCTTATTCTCATAAAAACGTCTTTTTTTCAATAAACCTAACTATTGCACAATTTTCAAAATTTATTAATTTAATAGTGTCAACAAAGGGCAAAACAACAATTTAGAATATTCGGAAAATAAATTATAATAATTTTTTTTATAAACACTGTTAAATTCCTAGGAATTGGTTGAAATTATTTGTTTATTTTTCATTTTCTGTACGAGGATACAAAAAAGTTTTAAACAAATTTGAGTTTATCTTAAGTTCGGATTAAGCCTCCAGGGGGCCCTACACGAAATACAAGTCAGGACCCCATTTTTAGGTATAAAATGTGAAAGCTATGACATGTTAACGGTTATTTTACAAAATAGATAATTTGTATCTTCATACTGTTAAATCCCTCATAATTATAAAATATTAATTATTAGAATTTCACATTAGATCTCATAAAAATACTACTTCAACGGATTTTTTTATGATTTTTAGAAATAGGTTTACAAAGAAGGATTAAACTAAGTTAAAATTATTCATAGTCATAAATTACGAAATTCCACATAAGAATTTGAATGAAGTGCAATAAAAAGATCAAATTCAAGAAGTCTGGGAAGCAGCCTCGGTTATCCAAAAATTAACGAATTTATGTGAAGTGAGATAAACACTAGTTTGGAATGAGTGATTTGCATGGACATATAAAAACCAAAATTTGGTTCCCATAAGCCACGTATAAGAAGAAAAATACGCCAAATGTGATTGGCGTAAATTTGCGTAAAATATCCGCAACCTGGTAAAATAATATTCCAGTTATTATTTAACAGCCAACTCAGCCTTAGTACGAGTCATAAACTCACATAATATTAGAAGTAACCAAGTTGTCTAACGCCAGTTGTTAAATAAGCTTCTATGAATTAGTACAGCACTAGATGTATGCTAATTCGAATTTTAAAGATTTCATTTATGGAAGTTTCCACAGTTAATACCCAAATATATCATGATAACTTGTAACGAATCGACAGATCACTGTAGTATTAGTTCTTTCTATAAAATTTACGCAAAGAAAATTAAAAGAAACGAATAATAACCAAATTTAAAAAAGTAATCTACCGACTCGTTAAGAAATAAATACTTCATTAAATATTAGGATATAATTATACAGGTAGAAAATAAGATTAAAACATCTGATAAATAAGCAGAAGGATTCAAATAAATGAATGTTAAATTCGTAGAAATTAATCAAACTTATTTATTAGATGATTAAATAGATACATAGAATTGACTGTAAATATGATATAAATGAATTCTTAAAAATCTGGTGTGAGACAACACGCGACTTTTTCTTACACATTATGAATTTAATTTGAATTTATTGACGTTAGTGACTTTCCTATACACTTTAATTGTAAACTGTAAAATTAATTTAAAAGCAAAAATAATTCAAACATTTATAATTTCCTTTATACATGTACTAAGAGCTTTATAACCAAATTTTGAGCTCATTTAAAGAAAAAATAATTTATATATTTAAATAAAAAGTAATTAAGTATTTAAATAATGCACACAAATCATTAAAATATTAATTTATTTTTATTTTGAGGACGATAATTGCAACGGTCACCCATCCAAGTTACTCGCCAGACAAAACTTTTTTTAACTCTAGAGATGTTTTTCAATAATTCACTTCAACAAATTTTCTCAGAGAAACCAATGAATTCATGTAATATAGAATTATAGGCACAAGAAAGATGGCGAGTTTAAAAAAAATCGTTATAGCCGTTTTCGAAAAAAATGCAAAAAACCTAACAATTGTCAGATTTTGGTGGCGTTCCACTAATAACGGACAAAATCTTTTTTTTCTTAAGTTACCGCCGTGGATTTGTTCCTTAGAAACGCGGTTCTTGACAAAAACGGAATACAGAATTTTGCTTTCTCAAAAAAAGGTTTAATAAGTTGGTTGGTTTTTTTAATCGGATACAGAAAACACGATAGACGCGCTTGTTTTACGTCCGTGTCGATTAAAAATCCAATCCTGCCAGAAGTGTGGCAGAGAAACGTAATTTCCGAACATCTGATAGGGTTCGGTGACATATTTTTTAAAAACGGGTATGCATTTGCCGAGTCGTAAAGGCAGTAAAATCGGTCGTGTGTTGGCTCTATGTTAAAAGAAAACGTTTGGTGTGTTTAGGGACTTAACATAGTGTCAAATGTTGGAAGAGCCGACCTAAGAGATTTAATGGTATATCTCTAGGAATTAGGTAGCACGTTTCACGCCGTTTTGTTGAACCTGTGTAGTTCTTCCGCCGACGCGGGAATCTATAAGCCATTCCGACGGACCATTTTGGGTAATTCAACAACCCAAACTAAGGTACCTTCCCTTTGCTATCGTTCACTGGCTCCTTACTGTTGACATAAGAATGGCATAATAACTTAAGCCTTCCCGTTTAACGGGCAATCAATAATACATATCGTCTGAGGAAATCGTGGAGGCATACTTGCGTTGACGGTGTCCAAACATAGACTACTCTAATTTTAGTGCCAGTAGATTTGCTTAGTCCTTCTCCGATCGCTTGAATAAGGCCATATTGAAGGGATCGAGAAGTTATTTTGTAAACTATCTGTAACTGTGCGAATGTAGGTAATTCACTTTCGTTGTCAATAGAGGTCTTATTAATTGAACTTTTATTTTTGACCGTAGTATAAGCTAATTAAGAATACTTTAAATGTCAGAGGATATGTACTAACTAAAAACCGCGATCAAAATTTACACTAACCCTTGGGGTCTTGACAAACCCCGGAATAAGTTAACAAAAGGCCAGGATACTGCTCTATCTATTCCTAGAACAGTCCCATACTTTGAGCGGTCTTCTGGAGTATAATATCTCGACTTCCTTTTAGCGCGCTGGACGGTACTGGTGTGCTCTATCGGGAACCCACCCTCCTCCAACGAGTTAGCGGCCACCAGTGCTGTCGCTGTGGCGTAAATCTAAAAGCGCACGTGACAAAATCACAAGAATAAAGTGGAATTTCTGGTCATTCGGTTTTAACAAAATTCTTACACGGAAGTGCTAAGGCGGTAGTAAACTTATATATAAAATTTTACTTTTCTACAACGTTTGGTTTTTGAGATATTTTGACCACAGATCTACACACACACGTACATACACACGTACACGCACACAGACCAATTTCTAGAAACATGTTTTACGGACCTGAAAACGTGTATTTCCGCTAAAAACTGGACATTGAAAATTTTGACCGTAAACGACTTTCTCTTTACTATATTTCATATAGGTAAGAGAAAGTAAAAATTGATAATTTTATTAGAGATAAATAATCTATAATTTAAACAATTTCTTTTCAGATCATACTTATATCGACATCTTGGGATAAAATCTAGAAATTAATTTAAGTGACATGTAAATTATAATAATTATAAGTAGATTACTATAAATATGTATAAATTACAGAAACCTGTAATAATACAAAATTTCAGAATTTTAACAACAGTTTAAAAAGACCGCACCAGACATTAAATATTTGTAGTAGGGTTATATTTCCAAGAAATCAAGATAACCAACTATAAATATACATGCAAATGCATTCAAAAATTATAACTTATCCCGTTCTCAAACTAACAAAAATCCCGTACATATAAACGCGTCAGTAAGGACAATCCGACTGAAACTACTAATTAATATAATATATATATATATATATATATATATATATATATATATATAATCTTCCTACCCGGCCCCCTAAGGACATTACCGAGGAGGCCTACAAGTGGACTATTATAAATTAAGGAAGCTCCGACTATATAATAGATATCGCAAACTTCCTATGTAGTTTAAGCAGTTTCTAGCGGACGATTCAAAGAAACTGCCAGGCTGTTGTTTCTTGTAAAACGAGGACGATCCAGTTTTAGGATGAACGATTTAAATTTCTACAACAGTATTTAAGACAAGGACGTTATCGGTTTTAAATAAGATTCTCATCCATATACATATAAATTAACTCACCTTCATATGAATCCTTAAAAGTATGTACTTGCACGATTAATGCAAAAAGGAACAAAGCATAACTAACCTTGTGCAACTATTGTTTTATAACCGTACTAAATATAATGTCTGTAGATAGAATGTAAATAAAATGCATTCGTAGATTTTAGATCATAGAAAGCAATGTAGAATAGAGATTTGTAAATATACGATCGTTGAACATACATATTAAGTCTATGATTTCAAAACTTAATATAAATTTAATTGAATCATAATAAAAAGGTTGATGATATAAAGCCATATCAAATAAAATGTAAATGTAGCATGTAAATATACTAGTACGTTCAGAATATGTGCACAATCATAAAGCTACAAAAAGTAATAAAACCTCTTCGTAAGTAAATCGCTAACCTGCGACCAAATCTTTGACTGTAGCATAGTCGAAAGGCATAACAGCTAAATAAATAACAGCTGTATAATATCTATAACCTAAACAAACGTTATAAACTTGTTTTCGAATAATTTAATTACGAAGAACAGATTAATTAATTCAAATACTATTTACATTGTAATAATTAAATATAAATCAGATATTCAATTCAACTTGATATACTATTAAGTTATCGATTGAACAATAAATAGCGAAACACGTAAGTGATTTACACAAGGATAACTTAACTTTTCACTGAAATTTCAAATATTGCTGTTTGTAAAAAGTGCATTTCAAACAGTTACCCTTCTTAATAAAAATTGTTTATTTACATAGAAAAAGAATAATCCAATGCTTTGTACATAAACTTAATATATATATATAAATATATATAAATATATATATATATATATATATATATATATATATATTTATATATATATAAATGTTTGATTGGTTTTCTGGGTAGTCCCTCGCGTAAATATGTTTTGGTTTTGAAAAGAACCTATTGGACGACGTTTCGGCCGACTCACATCTGCCATT
>JAHWXV010151095.1:0-19047 GCA_024586415.1 Phrixothrix hirtus
ATATATATATATATATATATATATATATATATATATATATATATATATATATATATACGAGTATATAACAAATATAACTATTTATATCAATGCAATAATTATAAAATTCTTAATAACTTTATCCCAGGATAGTATCATTATATTTCACAAAGGGCCTAAAGTAAAACCAAAACTAGCACTTCTCAATTAAATGTAGTAAATTCAAAATAGAAATGACTAGGAACGTAACGATTACACCACAAAGTACAATATTATTTACATTTAAAATCATAGTATATACACACAATTAAAATTAAAAATTCGCTTACCATCACAAGCAAATTAATATAACACTTCCAGTGTTTTAGTTTTCTAACTTTTTATTTATTCAAGTTATTCACTCGTATTTCAAACTACTCTTGTAATTTAAATGACGTGCAAAATTTTTACGTTTTTATAGTAAATATAAATGGCATATCATTTCTTATCACTACGCTAGGCTTTTTTCATTTAATCAAATTTGAATCTGTTCATTATTGAAATCAACTGAAATCATGACTTTACTTAAACATTAAAATTTCAAACTAATAACTAACTCAACCACAATTATATATGACCATATTGATTATTTTGTATCTTACACATTTGTGGTAAAATTTAGTCCTCATTATGCTTAAAAATATCTAACAATTTATGTAAGCGAAAACATTGAATATAATAGGAGAAATCTTCTTTATTTTATTTGTATTAAATATCGTCCCAGCAAAAACCAATAGATGGCTCTACCGGTAATTTTCATATACACCTACACAGGTTATGTGTTTAAAAATGAGCTTACATTTTCAACCAGCGTGTCCAGCCACCACGCACTGATGAGCCCCAAATAGGGTGAATCGATTGGTCTGAGGGAGCTGAGACACACTGATTGAAAGTGTGGGATATTATATTTTTACCTATTAAGTTAGGTTGATAAAAATCTTTGTTGAGAAGTCTTAGAATTCTTCATTTTATTTTACTCCGATGACAGTTTCTTGATTTTTCACTTGTGCCGAATTATTTTTAAAATTCATACCGTTAACGAGGAATGTTGTTTATTTTACTTATATTGACTAATTATTGATTAACATACTAATTCCCAAATTTCTTAGAATCGACTAACTTACCAAATATATAACTTAACAATTGCTTATCATTCAATTTTAATTTTGTGTTTAAATTTGTTTTATATTCCAATTTCAATTATCTATATATTAATACGATCCACGACTTATTGAGATCTGTGGCCATGAAAAGTTTAACCAGTTTTAAAAATGGCGTCAAATTAAACTTAGGCCACAGATATACAGAAAAATATTGGAGTTTTATCATATTGCGTGTTGTTTTTAGTATATACATTAAAGATTTGCACAAAACGTTTAGTTTAGGTGCACTAAAAATAACGAAGATGATTAAACATTTATTAGTGTTTGTTTAATCATCTACTTCCCATATCGCTTTGAACGTAAAGCTAAAAGCTGTATAAAACTTGAAATGAATGGTAAAGTTATGAGCGAGAAAGTGTATAAAATGAACGTAATTTTTAAGATAGATATGTATTTAACAAATTCAACTCGATATTTTAAGTGCGGAAATTTAAATTAAGACGTTCCACCTTTTCTTTTTCGCAAATAACAACAAAATAATTGAACGCTTTAAAATACCAAGCCTGTTTTACTGGTTGTATTTACTTTTTATTGTATTATATTTACTATTGAAATAAAATATACAAAATATTGACTTTAGTTGCAAGCAGCGCTTCAAGTTATGTTAATAAAAGTTTTTAAGGATACTTTTTTTGGAAAACTTAAATCACTTCCTGTACAACAAACAGATTAACATGAAAAATCTCAATTTATGCGTTAAATTTACATTAAGTTGAATTTATTCTTAGCATACTTAGTTTACTGACGTAAACGAAAACATTCCGCAGACAAATTTTGAATATTATCATTTAATATCTAACTTAATTTTACAGACTATATCAATTTTTAGTGCTATTTGTTTAAGTATATGGTGAATAACGATTAGTAATTCTGATGAGGCTAGGCGAACGCATATAAACATTTAATATAAAAGGAGTTGACATGTTCGAGTACTTTGAACACATTTAAATAAAAATGTTGCGTTTAAATTTTAGAATATTTAGCTTTAAAAATTGTTTGAAGTTAAGATTCATAAACTTGCCAGTGTTTTCACAGATAAGCCATATGCTGAAATGTAAAGTTAAGCACACATTTCAGGGTGGCATCATAAAAGACTGCAGTTTCGCGCGCGCATAAATTTCTCCATTTAGCGGTAAATATTTTAAAGCTGTGCAAACAATTCGAAAGTTTTTCGTTTGAATACGTTATTTTTGCTTTCCTTGTAACATTTTCTGTGGAAATCCCTTAAAGTGTAAAAGTAACGCGAAAATTCAGTTTGCAACAAATCGCGCGTCAAAATGTCAAAATTCTGGCAGCTTATGCAGATAAGGCAGTAATAAAGACGTTAAGAATACAATTGGGAGTAATTACCTTAAGTTAATTCCACTTTTACTATTGTTAACCAACCTGAATAAAACAAGTAAATAATTAGAATATAAGAATGACGACCTATTGCGCAATAATAATCCTGATTTAAACCGTTTAGAAACCGCTCAAGTTAACCTTTTTCCTCATGACGTGGTACCCGGGTACCATTTTGAACTTCAAGTAATAAACTATATAACTTTTTATTGTAATTTTTACTTAAACTCAGTGACCTCTTCCAAATAGCTTAAATGAGTCGAATGCATAAAGTAAAACTAGTAATAATATCAACATTTAAAAGCTATAAGGGTTAAAGTTCTTTTACACTTTTGTCCAGAACGAGGCACCTACACTTTCTGTGTTAAATTAAGATATGTATAGAAAATTACATCGAAGATAGAGTCAAATGTTTTATAGGGCAGGTTTTGAGATTTTTTGAGTTACTGTTGATAGCCCAGGTTCTGCATGAAAGGCCTCCAGGCCAACTATACCAATATTATAAAATATAGAAACAGAATATCGACGAGTTTTATGTTTAGTCGAATAATGGGAAAGTATTTTATCCATATTATCGATGTAACCCCTTTCTTAGTTATAATATTTTATTATTTCCGGCTTATTCTCAGGACCACTTTCATTATCGCTTTTTTAAGTTTTGTTATATCACACACCATGATAATTTTGTCATCATGAATCTCTAAAATTGAAGAAAAAGTTTCTCTTTTTTATGGGCCAAGATATGTCGCGATATAACAGCAAACGTCCCAATCAGACACTGGCGTGGAAGTGGTCTATTGCTATATCGAAACTAGTGGTTCTATATCTGTAGTATAAATCCTTTACTTCTCGCAGCTTTTGATTTTTTCTTGGCTTTCAGCTAACTTTTTGGTATACATATATCTGTCCACATGAGTGGGTTTGAACTGAATGCACAAGCCCACCGAATTCTTATACCATATCTAACAAGTCTTGCTGGTATGTATTGCATGAACCTTGTTCTTCGTCTGCATGGAAATACTTGTTCATAAGTGTGAGACATGACGAGGGTTCATAGTGTGCTCTGGGGTTCTCGTTTATCTGAAGTCATATCTTTGCAATATCAGATGTTTTATCAATGCCCCAAAATCAATTGATAGCCATGATAGGACAATTTAGAAAATGAATATAATTTCTCTCCCTCTTTCAGATCTTCCACTTCCAAATGATGCACATCTGCGATAATTACGATGTTTAGATAGCTATAGAACCCTTATTCTGTGATATCGTTCCATAATTAACATAAAATGCAATTCAACCCTTGTATCAAGATTAGCAAACTACAAATGAGTACCTACCTGCGTACGTTGCATGTTACAGCAAATGTTATCTTCTGGGAAATGCAGAATGAGCATATTGAGATAAGAACTTTTATAAATGTATAAGTAATATTTTAGCTTACGCAAAACATGTAGAATAATTCCTCATGTCTGCCTATTTTATTTTGTTTGAAAATATTTGAAATCTATCTAACAAGCTAACCCTTATTTACGATGCACTTAATATTCTGATAAATTTTTGTAATATCGCTATTGGTTTTTTAGTCTATATGACATAACGTATAAACAACCCATATATTTGGTATACTCTTACAAAATTTCAACCTTATTTATGTAAATAAACACAAAAACCCTTATAAAAGGTGCAGCGGTACACAGGTACCTCGCTGTATTGTATCGTAGCAATTTTTACTTGTGGAGAAGACGGTTAAATAAATACAAAACGAATATAAAAAAAATCTCAAACCACTTTTAATTAAGAAGAAAATATTAATTGAAATTGCGCAATATTACATTATAAATAAATTGCGAAGCATACGAGGCTGTCCTTTTATTAAGTAGTGCAAGACTGAATACACAATAATCAATAGCGTTTGTTGAACAAAGAACGAGACTTGACAATTCTGTATAAAAGCAGATCACTTTTAAGCCGAAAGGGAGTTATCTGTTTGAACTCGTACTGAGCAGCTCTTTGCATAGAATTGCACCTAGGATATATTGCATTAATATAAAGCTTTGCCTATGGGTTAAGCTGTATTTTATTAAAATTAAAAAGTGCTTTGCTAATTACAAAGCAGAATTACTAAAATTTTAATATTAAGATCGTCAACGCAGTATTAAATTGCGAAGACAGTTTAGTTATCCAAAAGGGTGGTACTCTCTTACATAGACTGAATTATGTTGAACTTACATTCGCGACTGGAAGCATTGCTTTGTAGCAGTCCAACCCCAACTATAGGAATAAATAAAGCGCATGTGTTTCGAATTGATTTTGTAGCGGAAACAGGAAGCTGTTGTAACATTTATTAACGACGTCGTCAAATATACTTGCGTTACTAAATAGCGGAAGATTGGTTGACCGCCGTCGACCATGATATCTTTCCCGACGTGTGGCATCGGTGACGAGCGGAATAAGAAATTTTTACCTGGAACATCAGACTTCTTACGGGAAGTAACACGCTAGTATGCGACGTGACCCCTTATGCGCCTCGAGGAATACTGAATTGAGTGAGCTTAAAGTAACAGGAACACAGCGCCGATTTACGGCCTACAAGTGTACTCTGTTTTTATCAAACCTGACGCTGAGCGTCGGCCAAACTAATAATAAACTTCATAAATACAAATAATTCCTTTCGTATATCGAATGTATTTATTATTACTTGTAAATATGTACAGGTCGCAGTAGAATGTTCTTTTGAATTATTATTTTGCTTAGTATGAATAAATTATGTTCCGAAGGTTTTAATCATGTTATTATTACCGCTGAGATTACCTGTATTAATTCAATATAATTAAATCCAAGTGAAAAGTTCGTTTCGTATAAAAAATTGAGACCATATCCTCTGATCACCCCACTCTAATGCATAAGCTTTTCTCTTTAGTACAAACGAAATACATCTACTAAAAGAAGGCCTCAGATCTGCCAGTGACCTCTATCGTACCGTTTTGAATCTGCTCACTGCGATGAGATACCTCGGCTGCTAAAATATAAATTAGTTTTTTTTGTTGAACCTGTGAACCGAAGCATCCACTTTGAACCGTTACATCCTTATTCATTTTAGTATTGAAAATGTAACAAAACGGGATGCAGTAAACACATGCCGTCTCATGCTGTTGAACCTCATGTGATTAAAGGTTCGAATCACAAAATATTAAACATTAGAAAAATTAAGTACAGTTACACTTACAGTTCAGACTGACAGAGCCACCTAGTGGTTTTAAATATACCTATTTTGTTAGGTTATACAAATTTTGTACTGAGAAGACCTTCGTTTATTTTATACCTTGATCACAGTTTTCTGGCTTTTTATTTGTGCAGAATTTTTTCAAAACCACGCCGTTCTTAGGAGAATGCTTGGCATTCTTTTACATACAGTTACACTCATCTTATTTTTCTAAAAACTTGTAGATTGCAAAAATACTTTAAAACTGAAAACAAATTGTTTCGCAAAGTAATAAAAAACAGAAAAGCTTTAAAAATAGTAAACTTTTGGGCTAATGTGATAGTAACAGATTGCAAAGAACATAAAGTTTCGTAGTTATAAAGGAACAGACAGCGGCAGGATGTTCAGTAGGGAATTGTATTTAAAATAAGTGAAAATAAGTGCTCCTAAATAATAAAAATAGAAAACATGAATTACAACCGAAAGGAGTGCAACGGAAGTATGAATTGTACTGAACTCAGAACATCGCACTAAGAAGTACACGTGTTAATGCATAGCGTAATGGCGAGTGCAACGTCTACAAAATAGACAAGGAAGAAGGATATGTTTGAATAGCAAGCATATGATTCGTCACATAAACCATGTGTGTTTGTCAGAAAAACTAAATAAAAGCATAAAACAGAAGGAAATGGAAGCACTTTCGTCTTTTTCAACTAGAGATGATTCATATAACTTCGATAAGTAGAGTAATACGGCCGTGTAGCTCAAGTGCTGATAATAATTAAATAAATGTTAAAAATCTATCGTACAGACTGCTAAATTCTGTTAAAAGGAATTATGAAAAGGGAATGAAATAAAATAAAATATCCGGATAGTGTGCGATTGTCTGAAACTAAATTAAAAATCGGTCTGTTTTCAAATTCGGTTTCCATAACCAATGTGAAAATGTGCACATATGATCCGTTAGAAGCAAATCTAGTGGCAATCGCTGATTTGAAAATTTGAAAATTGAATTCAAGTTACGCAGCGTTCGACAGGTCTCAGAACAACGACCTTGTATCCAGAAGGAAGAAAAACCCTTTTACAGCTGACCTATATTATTTACATAGAAATAATTTGAAATAAACCCGATCACGTAAGCGAACTTATACCAATTTAGTTAAAGCTGAAATTACGGAAAATTTAAAATTCTTAATCTCGAAGATAGTTTATTTAAATTGACTCACATATTTAAAAGGCCGGAGCCCCCTGGAGTACAAATTCAATTAATCATATGGTGTTTACATTTTAAGAATGGCATCCTAAGTAGCCAAAGTAGTTTTTAGTTTGTACAATTTTGTAGATTTTACATTTTGAGGTTTTATTTGAAATATATGTATTAAACTTGTTAGGCTTTCTTGTCGTCCCGCGCCAATATTTGAATTTACCGCCGTACGTTTACGGTAAATGCGAGGTTGTTAGGACTACGAAAATAGATAGAATCGGTCGGAACAAAAACGAGAGGTTTTCTCCTCGGTGGCGAAATAGTAAGAAAATAAAGTGACAGTTGTAAGCGATTTTCACTCTTCTGGATTACGAATGTTAATAATTTGTAATAACTCGTCATGATACCACCGCGATGCGATCTTAAAGTACACGTAGGGCGTACGTGATAGAAATCGATCGTGTATGAGTGACTTTTGAAGTTTCCGGGGTGAGTACAAGGTTTCCGAGGGAGTAGGTGTGGGTGAATCCCGGTCCCTGAGAAGCCAAAGAGTGGGTTTTGGGGGAACTACCTGCCTTTTTCCACCCCGTTCGCAGCTTGATAGGACATCTAGGTACACCTGCGAACGCAGGAACGTATATGGTTCACGGACGACGATCATGGTGCTTTTGGGTAAGCGAGTAGCCCAGTGACACATTTACCAAAACAAAGGTACTTAATATTACATTCTTTGCTTCAATATTGGTTGCCTGTAAGGGCGTATTGGGTATGTTAACGTGTATCGGCGGAAATCTGGTGTAATTCATAGTCCCGGCTGCCGAATATTGTTGAGCCCAGATTAAACCATTCCCATTTTGAGGGGGGCCTGTCAGAACATAATTTCTGTTCGAACTATTGATGTATACCTTTATTTACTGTGAATATAATATTTAGACAATAAATTAATGTTATAGTAGATTTCGCATTCTTCCCCGTGACTCTTCAATTAGGCCGCATTAAAGAGCCGGAGAAGTTTACTTGTATCACTGTGTGTCCTATTGTTGTTTTTTTTTGTGTATGCTGAATAAGCCATATCTTTAGACATAGATAAATAGCTATTCCCGAATTAGACTTTCATTTTAAACTTAGAATAAGTTGAAGGTGATTATTTTGTATTGCAGCGGATATGTGTTTATCAAGGTAGCCCCCTCTAGCCACGGTCTTAATTCATACTGATATTTGGGCCTAGGTAAGAGGCAAGTCAAGGACAACGCCTTTATAGGCCTCAGAACCGTGTTTTCCTGTTCTGAAGGACAGTTTGATTCGTTATACGGCTAATAAGGAGCAGTGGCGCCACTCCCTCCAAACTTCAAATCTTTTGTACGTAATTCCAGATTTTTTTAGAGCGCGGTGAAATCTTTCACGGAGGTAGCGGGTCACCACAATCGTTGGCGGGCGTAACTGCAGTCTCGCTTATGATAAACTTGTAGCATATTTATTTTTTTTTTGGGAAAATATGTTTATTGGTGCGAACTCATAAAATTTAAGAAACAAAAAACTAAAAATTTTGTTAAACCTTGCAAGCAAAATTACCGAATGTAAATTGAACTAACTGTTCTCTAAAAGGTCGAGTTCTCAAGCAAAGCAAATAAATCTTTAAAATTACACTCTCCCGTTTTAACCAGTTCCCGCTGCAAATTAAAGACAATTAATTTAATTCAGTAGAGAAATTAACTAAGGTCCGCTTTTACAATCTCTATGTAAATTTATCTTACAGATACATTCCATAGAAACCATTATTAATGCAATGGTAAGCAATGCAATTAACGAGTAGATAAATTTAACTGAAGATTGTAAAACCGGCCCTAAATTGTAAAAGTAAAAGGCATTTTTCTATTCAAAATTTTGTATTTTTTAAATAGCCCGCTATTTGGATAATTTGATAGTCGGGGTTAATTGGAAACATTTCAAAGAATCGTTTATTTATTAAAATACCTAAAAGTTTAAGAACCTTAATCTCAAAAGATATTTATCACTTGCCATTTTTAAACGTAGGTATTGTAAAATTTTGTGCTTAAGCGGATTCTTTCCGTAAGATTTGTTTAAACAACATTAAGGTATCAATTGATGTTTAGAGAAAATTGTGTATTTGTATCCTAATTCTCTATCACACTAAATATAAGGTAAGTTTCTGTAATATTGCTTGTTAACAATAATTTTTGGAACTCGGCACTTTTTAGTAATTTACTTGGATTTTCCATTGCTTTTCCACTAGTGTGCCATTAAAATCATACTACTTTACAATTATATCGCTGATTTGCTACTGCTTCAAGTACGAGTATACTTACATTTTAATAACCACTTCTCAGAAAGGGATACAACTATGATTGATATTTGCTAAAACAAATTCTTATGATTCTTATTGATGATATTTAGCTGAATTCAATCTAACTGTGTATGATTCATCGATGTGTATTGTTATAAAAGTAAAGACCGTAATATATTTGTCTCAACAAACTTGCATATGTTAAATACGGATAGCTATGTATAATAATAAAATTCTGCTGAGCGTTTAATAGCATGAGATTAAAACGTATGTTGTATTTTTAATTAAATATAATTATTAACCTAATATTTCCAAGTTTATCTTTGTCAATAGCTTTGGTTAATTATTTTACTATTTAAACAAGTATTTTTTTAAAACTATAAAGTTCTCAAGCAAGTAACATTCACAGATAAGCCGATATTACAATTTATATGAATTTAATAAAATCACAATTTTATTTTGTAGTTTAAATATGTATTATAATAAGCACTTAAAATCCCATTGACCGGGGCCTACGATTTTATTTCTTGATCCGAGAAGAAGGCAGGTATTTTAAATTTTTCTTCGCTGTAAAAGTTACTGACCTAGATCGAATTTAAACCTGCATCCCTTCCATGTAGAAACAGGCATGCTAACCACTACACCAATTGGTGCCGGCCATACCCAAATTAGTTTGAATCCTACTATAACTACTAAGTAGTATGATTTCAACTGTATATAGTATGGAAAGTAATGATCTACGCATAGAAATGAATGTGTTGCCGATCCACTGTACTAGTAATAATTACCAAGTGGTTTTATTTTACTTCACGTAAGCAGTTATAGCAACGTTTCAATTCATTTTCAATTATTGCAAGTTAAAACTAATTACATTAAAATTAATTGCAGCTGGGTTAATAATTATATCCGTGTAAATAAAAGGATAACTTATCTGTAAATAAAATAATGTTTAATACATTCGGGCTTTCGTAACATTTATTTAATAAAATCATGCAAAATTTCACTGTAATACAATTTAATTATTTATACTTTTTCTTTTACCGTGTAATAATAAACCATTTTTAGTCAAAGCAATGCTACGTACAATTGAACAGTGCAAGATAATGTAGCCTGACACCGTTACGTACTACGTGCTTAATAAGGCCCGAGAACGCGGCTTCATCTTATTAATACAATAAGGCAAATAATTATTCATATATACTTAACTTGTTTCCACAAACTAACTTTCAAGAATTATCAACTCGACAATAAATTTACTATTATGGTACACCCTGTATGCAATCTATGCTATTTTATAGAAACTACTTATTTTAAGTAAAAATCAATAGCCTGGTTATATTTACAACATTAAAGTTAAGCAGCTTCAATTCATTTCATACTGCTAAGTTACTGTGTGGCAAACGCAATTTTGATTTTTGTACTAATGCTTTTAAATTAGTTTCCTTTAAACAGTATTTACTACAAACATATAGAGCTCCATGGAATCCTACTGAAGAATGGAGCAAGGCTTCAAACAAATTTTACCGTTCCGAAAAATTCTCTTCGTTTAGAGCAGTGGTTTAAACTGCAATTGTTGCGACATTCATCATTATGCACTTACCATAAAATTCAATTGATGCTATAAATTACAATGAAAGTCGAAGTATTAATCTATAAAGCCTATATTCACATTTACTAATCCTCTAAAAGATGTCTTAATAAAACATGTTAAAAGGAACTTTTGTCTATATTATGATTATAATTACATAAAATAGTTCTTATGATTTAATTCAATATAAAAAGGCTAGAACTGCTATCAAAATCTAAATGAAGTAAACTTCTATAACAAGCATTAGGAAGTATCGTGTTTATAAAAGCTAGGGGCAATGTCCTAGAGGTTCTGAGCGAGACGGCGACGCCGTGAGCATACTGACGTCACGCAACCCCTACACTAGGATTTCCATTTACCAGCTTATATCCTTATCAGTTTCATATTCAATTCATTTTTGACACAAAGTTCGATAATCGCTTACAACTTAATGTGTTTTTAGTCGGTTCTAAACTATGTAACTTTTACCAATAACCATAAATACGCTATAAACACAAAGGACAAAACGTTAAAACGTATAACTTTCCCAAGTTTCTATAACGTATGCAGTGAGAAGCTTTAACGTTGGCAACTAAGTCCACGTTTTAAATACAAAGTAATACTAAAGGTTTTTATCAAAAAATGGCTTTAGTGGGTAATATATTATCCAGCTAAAAACTTGAGCTTGAAAAATTATTTATTAACACAAAAAGTACTTTGCCGTAATTTCTTCGCTTACCTTTTTCTGAGTTTATTTACCCAAAGTCATTTTATGCGATTAATATACACTGATGTTATAAAAATATTTTATAATACATAAAAGTCTTGAAAAGCAAGTCTTACTTAGTGATTTTTAGATATGCTAGTAAAAATTAATCTTTACATATGTATTTGCTAATTAAACCTGTAGCTGTTCTAAAGTTTACATATGTAACAGACTTTATTGCCGAATTGACAAATTACTACAACAACTAAATCATCTTCAAATTAAAATTAAGCCACGACAAATTCTTATGTAATCCAGTGCCGCGAACAATGGGTCTATTAAAAAAAAGTTTTACCTAAGAAGTAGTAATTTGTAAAGAAAAGCTAATACTTTTAAATGCAAGATGTTACTTATTTATATTTGAATAAAAGTAAGAGTTTTCTTAATAAGTAGTACTGGAAAAACGTTCTGAAAGCTAAGTATTTACTTGCAAGTGTTTACTCATGCTTATAAGTATTTACTTATATAATTGTTTTGGGTTGTTTTATGTATCTGTAAGACAAGTCTTAATAAGTTTGTAAACGTCTTTTTGATACAGTGCGCAGTAAATCTACTGTCAGTAAAGCTTTAGGGCTATAAGCAGTTATATCGTCAAGTGAGGAAGAATTGCCTATCGAGAATGGCCGTCAAAGGCTTATGTTTTTCAAATTATTGAAAAATCATAGAGTTCTTCTGAATAACTCAATGATTCCGGCAATTGTTCAGGCTAAGGAAAAGTCATGGAAAGATATAAAGGACGAATGTATTAAGACTTTTAGTATAAGTATTACTATTGAGAAATTGAAAAAAATTCTCATTAATATGAAAACAGATATAAAGAAGAAAACGAATAAAAATATGACTGGTAACAAAAAAATTAAGCTACGTGAGTGGGAAAAAGAATTTTTGGATATATTGAATTAGGAAAAAATTTAGTGTTCACGAAAATTCCTGTGGAATGTTCAATTGGAATTAACAATGGAGAAGCGAATAATCAGGAAAACACTGGATCAGCTAGTACGAATTCACAAATGCCCTCATCTATGGGAACCATAGCAGGGCGCCCAAAGAGAAAGAAATGTTGCTAGACTTTAAGCAAAAAGAGAACAACTTATGATAAACAAATAGACAAACGTTTTACCAAATCGTGATCCTGGAATAGAAGTGGACAGTGGCGGCATTTTCGCAAAATTACGACAATTCATACACTTGTAATGTACTTTGTAATTTCCAAATATGTACTGCAATCTTTTGTTTCATATTTGTTTTCGTAATTTTGTATTCAAAGTTTCATTTTATTAAATACCAAAACCACAAAACTTGTTATTTATTTTAGTATTAAATAAAAATTAACCATGACATTTAAGTAAACAAATTAATAAAAAATTAACGCTAGAAGAATTACAAATTCAAGTTAAAGATTGTATTTTAAATAATATTGTTAAACATTGTCCCCACTACTGCCTGACGTTTTTCAGCACCTCTTTGACCTCTATCATCATAGAGGTCCTTTGGGTTTTCCATTTCATTTTCTGGAAACTCAAAATCATCCCGTAGATGTTCGCAAATATTATGTAGAACATCATAGCTAACAATGCTTTTTGGAACTTTTGCCAAAGATACTATTACTTTATGTCCTAAAATAGGAAGTCTCAGCTTCAGCTGCCCACATACTCTTTTAATTATGACCCTTTCCCTGGAATGAGTGATATTAAATAATTCCTCACTTCTGTATTGGGAGTTTTCAAATGGACATAATAACCATGGAACAATTCTATATCCACTATCTCCGAGAAGGTAAAAATTACCTCGAAATCTGGCTATAATTTGATAAATTGAACTTTGTTTCAAAATCCTCGAATCGTGAACACTTCCAGGCGACTGAGTCTCCACACTTGTAATCACTTCATTTGCATATCAACTTACTTGTACATTTATGTTAACAAATCCTTTTCTATTAATAAACTCGTCACCAAGATCTGAAGGTTTTTTAATTTGGACATGAGTACAATCAAGTGCACCAATGACTGTAGGTATTTGAAATCGATTTGACCATTCTATCATTGCATTTTCCATGGATGGAAACTTTATCCACTGATGTGCTTTTTAAAATATTTTGTCAACAATATTATTTATGGTTTTACGTACTGTCGCATGCTGAATGCCAAAATCTTCAGCAATAGCTGTTTGAAATCCAGTATTACTAACGTATCGTAGAAAAATCTCCATCTTTTGTCGAGAGCTAAGTGCACCTCCTCTGGTTTCATCTAGCTGTGGCAAAAAATGATGTGATAGAAAGTCTATACTTTCGCAATAAACTTTAGATTTACGGAAACTTATGCTTTTTCTTTTTTTGCAGTGTTTAATATTAAAATAAAAGAAAATTGATTAGAACAACCACTCTCCTGGCATAATTATGCATTTGAGATACCTTAACAAACGTAATACTTACTAATTTTAGAGTATTCTTCTTTTTATTCAACTAAAAAGAAGTAAGAACTGGAAAAATATAAAAGTCTTATACTTCTAGCAACTACTTAAACCTGGATGAGTTTACTTAATACTATAAGTAGATTCATTTACATGAAGCAATCACTGGCGGTTTATTCAATGCATGTTAAGGAAATACTTAAATAAGAGGAAGTATAAGCTAAAACTTTTTTATTCAATAGACCCAATATCTGAGTATAATAGATTAGGCAACTTATCATACAAATTTGTAATCTTAATAAAAAATCAACTGCTACTAAAGTTACCATAGTTGTCACAAATTCTTTAGAGCTTAAATTAAAATGATTTTTTACGTTTCAAATTTTATTTATTTATTGTTAAAGACGAATCATGGCATATTTCATTTGATTTACGCTAAAGCAATAGCTATTTCTAAATTTAAAGTAGCTATTAGTCATTATGTAAAATCTAGAAAAACGCCTATGGTTGACGTCTGGTTCTTCTGGATAGACATAAACACTACGGAAATAAACACCTAGACTTTAAAAATGTTTATCACTATATTTTTAATCTTTATCGATAGCACTTTGTAATCATGGAAACTGGCCTTGACGATTTAGTGGTTGCTATGCTCTGATTCTGGAGTATATTGGATCAAATCCTATAGAAAGCATGCAGAAAAGCAAACAAACATTTAAAAATATTTCTTCTTCGCGGATAAGGAGGTAAAATACTAAGCCCAATATCAATGTGATGTTTGAAACGTGAAAAATCCCATTGGGCATTGTGTTCTTGCAGCCTCTAACAAATCAAAAAATAACGATAACTAACAGAGATAGTATCCATTTTGTACTAGAAAGTGTGGCAAAGTAGCAAAGTAGCCATATGAAATGAACGATTTATATAGAAACTGATAACAAAATACATAGTTCATCGCCTACAATTAACAAGGGAGGCAGTAACAGAATATCGATGAGAAACGTTAAGTGTGTGTGTGTGTGTGTGTGTGTGTGTGTGTGTGTGTGTGTATTGACTGATCGTCTAATAAACGCCTTCATGCCGACAAGTTAAAAATGAGTTGTGAGTTTTGAATGTGTGCTGTACGAAATAGTTGCAATAGTGAAAGCTTTGAGTTTTATTTCAACGATCATTTTGGTACAATCGCGGTAAAAGTGCTTTTTCATAATTATTTTAATGCAACACATATCTCTACGGTACACCAACTGGTCTTATTTAGCTTCCATGCTCCTCACGTATAATTCTTAACTTGTCGGCCTGAGAGAATCCTAAAATTTTACAAGTCGGTTTTAAGTTGAAGATTATATGTAAAATTGATAGAAGAATTGCAAAATACTTTGTCAAAATGTTTGCCTATCTTACAAATAGGTGCTTTAGATCATGGTGGCAATTCTCAAGAATTATGATGATACGGCAAATATGAAAACTTTACTTAGATGTTTCAGCAAAACAAACATACAGGCATGACATAAATCCATAATTTCTAAAGTGTTCGAAATTAAATTATAAAGG
This sequence comes from Phrixothrix hirtus, assembly GCA_024586415.1. Classification (NCBI taxonomy): domain Eukaryota; kingdom Metazoa; phylum Arthropoda; class Insecta; order Coleoptera; family Phengodidae; genus Phrixothrix; species Phrixothrix hirtus. The sequence continues at coordinate 15,527 of JAHWXV010151095.1, forward strand.
TAAACTCCAGTTATTAAACACACCGTAGCCTTGGATAAGAATGTGCGCTTATGGTTTTCTCAACTATTCTTGCGTTATTCAAAATATTCAGAACATTTACATTATTATAATAGCAAGTTATTCGAAAGATACATTCTAAGGGATGCATTGACATAAGCGATTAACTTCAATTAACGTTTTTACAAAGCATCAAGACGAGAAAGTGTTAATATTGGGGATGTCGGTTAAATAATAAAACTGTAGATAATTTAGCTAGCATTGTTTGTCCTACAGCCGTTTTACACTAAATTTCAAAGATTAAAATAACATTATTTCTTTGTAAACGCCCTGAGCTGAGGTGTTATTTTATTAAACTAATTTACACTAAATTTTACCAATAAAAAATTCATTATCTTACGACTTTAGAACTGAAAATATTTCACTGTTTGAAAATATATTGAAATTTCTGTATTTAAAGATACACTTTATTTTACAATGTAAAGCATATCTTGCTAGTTAGAAGTTATACAGAGTGAAATTCCTTACCAATTCCAAAGGGTCATTAAAAATGAGTTTCATTACAATAACAGGTCAGATATACGTTTCGTTTTAAGTGAATAAACAATATAAATGTGATGTAGTTGTTACGTCGTTCTAAAATGCAAAATGTACATAGATAGGTGATATTAATTTCATTTATGGCACCAAGTTAACCGTTGTATGTATGTGAGATTATCAGGAAATTTTGTGTTTTATCGATCACTGTTGAACAATAGTTCGTTACCGCCGTTTATTAATACTCACTTTTGTGTAAGCATTTTAAACACTTTTAGTAAAAAGATATGTACTCCGGTTCTCATTATATTGATCTTACCTTAAATTACTAGTTAAGAAATACTAAGGAGAATATACTTTGATTATAAAGTGCAATATAAACAATAAATACAGTTCAATTGCTTCGATTTTGTGTTTATAAGACATACATTCAGTGTAATTTAAAATCGTTCACGTAGCGATGCCCTTAATTTTTTTATAAAACACGAAAATTTTATATTTTTAGTGTAATTGAATGTATTTAAAATAAAATGTTTAATCTTTGTCTGCGTAAAACTATAATTAATAAAAACGTAGATGGTTGATTAGTATAGTAATAGGTTAGCGTTCACACGAAATAAACATACAGATTCAGTAATTTGATATTAAACCGACATGCTATTTGCTCTATGACACTTAGTTGTAATTTCAATGTATCTAGACATACATGTTCAGGCAGTTCTCAATAAGTCAACATTTTCAATTTTTTCAAAAATGTGTTCTGCTTTATATGATTTTGATACTAATGGACGCGGTTAGACCTCCATAATAATGTGTTAAAGCATATCGGTCTATTTTAAGTTTATCCTGTATGTATATAAATTAACTTTGCATTCTCGAATAAACGTGAACTCCAGTTTCTATCATTGCTAAACAAGATCTGTACGATAATTATGTAGCTGTTTATTCAATACCTTCATGCTCTTACATATTGAATTTTTACACAGAATTCTAGTAATGAGTTTCCTAGGCCGTTTTGCATGAAAGTAAGTCCTTCCTATGTAATAAATTAGGTTAAAAGTATGCATTGGGTATAAGGTACAATTTTCAATCAATCATAGCTTAATTGTTATCGTAAAATTTATAATGTCTTGAAAATTAGAACAGGGGTTTACATCACAAATAACGAAAATTCAAAGCATTGTGGATTATTCAATTGAGTACACCTTTAATTGAAGAATTTCCACTCATGGGGCGTTTTCAATACCATTGAAATGAATGACTATAGATGCCAATTAGCACGGTAGAATGTTTTTACTAAATTAAACCATTAAGAATTTGTTAGTCATATTTTGTCAGAAACCTATTACCAATTTCAAGTACCATTCAGTCATTGTTGAATAAACAAATTAATGCGTTGTATAGTGTGTGATAAACAAAAATTGATTATGTGAATTTACCATAAATATGATCAGGTTTTTGTTCTTGAATCAAGTACAGGAAAGTGGAACTATAAACATTTTTGTTGCCGATTATAGTGGATTACTTTTCATTTTATCTAGCATATTGATATTCTTAAGTGACTATTAAAAATTACTTACATTTAAGAAATTTCTATGTATACATTTTAATTTAATTATCTGTAATAGACGATTTTATGTGCTTTTAAATCCTAATTCTTTTAATATAGTTATAAAAATTCCATACCTCAGGAAGTGTGAGTAATTAAGTAATGAGTAAATAAAATCAGGTAAATTAAGAAGTAAGTACTGATTCTAAAGTCGGTCATTATTTTTTTAATTTCTAGTTGAATAAATAAAGATTCATAATATTTGAGTGGTCCAGAAGCAGTCGATTTTATTCTATTTTCGTCGATTTTACTGCCATCTTTAAGTACTAATTTGTCACCAACTTTCAACGTACTCTGTAATTCAGGACTTCAGAAGCCTTTGTTATTTGGTAATTATTTAGAAGTAGTCTCCCAGTGGAATAACATTGGTCCTTGTTGTGACATATTACAATAAGGGTTACCTATGGAATCACATTATTGGCGGTCTTTTTATTTTGGCACCAGTGTAAGACATTTTGAATACTCACTGTGAAGTTTATAAACCCTAAGTAATTTTTAATTGTTTTCTTTTAGTTATTGATTTAATGAAATGGTTAAAATTGAATGTACGTAATAAGTATTTTTTTCCAAATGCTGTAAAAAGATACTATTTTAATACTGTATGTTAGATAAGAAGTGCGTCATTACAAAAAATAGCATATTGTAACTAGTTCAGAAAAGTGCCTTGAAAAAGATTTCACACCACGTTATTTATTTGAAAAGCAAGTAAAATGCAGATAACCTTAATGTTTCATAGAATGTGCCACTTTAGAATTTGTATGTCATTAAATGCGGTTGCACAAAAAGGATACTAGTTTCATTAGCATAAAAGGTGGACTTTTCCAGTTCGTAAAATTACTATATGACACGCAGTAGAGCAAACTCCTTCACCATCACTAAATCTGAAAATTTTTATAGTAATGAAACAAATGACTATAACTATTCTAAGAAATACAACGAATAGCAGTAGCCATCTTTTTGAATAAGGATTTAAATCCATAGGTCTCGTACGGAGTAAATATTTTCCACCTTAATACTCCCTGCCGAAGCCAAGCCAGGCTTGAAACTACCTCAGGCTCGGAAAGCACGTAATGAGCATACTGGAACGACCATAACAGTTGAAGCCACGATAATGGAAGGTTTCTCGAATATTCAACCGCTAAACACAAATAAAAACATGTTCAAATGATAATGTTGTTACTTGTGATGCGTCTGATTCATAAATTCCGTTAGAGAAATAATTTTCCAGTTAGTATACAACTTTAGAATTCTTTTAAAGCAATTTACAGTCACATTTTTTGTAAAGTGTATCCGTTTATAAATGTCCTCTAAAGGATTAAATATTGAAATTGTAATCTTGACGTAGGCAAATATGTACAATACGGTAAAATTATCTTTA
>JAHWXV010151124.1:0-18491 GCA_024586415.1 Phrixothrix hirtus
CCATTTCATAATCGTCTTTAACTACATTTATCATTGATACTTGATACGTCGTCTGTTAATAGAAATCCCACGTTTTACAGTAACTATTACGTCTAGCTCATTTGTTTTTGTCTATTAAAACTGAGCTGCAAAACGGGGTTCTTGTTTAATAGACATTTGAGACTATTGATTTAGTATTGCATTAAAATTTTATTTATCTTGTTCTAATCTTCTAATGCCTAATAAATGGGTCACAAATTATTACTTACAACTACAATTCAAATTTTTCGAATATTATAGGAAAGTAGCTTAACATAAAATGACTTTCTTACATGGGGTTCCTTTTAGAACATACAACTCCATGCAGGGATAATTTCTATAGACAATTGCAGCATAGTAACCTACTTTATTACCTTCAGATTTATCTGTTGATACCATACTACCCTTCTACAGTTATTGTAGCTAAAAGTGGTGTACATTCGCATACACCTAATTTAAAGACTTGAGTGGCTTTAGAATAATAGTGTATCCTTATGAGTGATGCACCTAATTTAAGACTTGGGGTCTCCTAAGGGATAATTCAATAATCTTGGCAATAAATTTCGGTCATGAATTTTTTACTTAGTAATATAGTTTGTATATATAAAATTTGTAAAATAACGTTTTGTGCACCTGTGGCGCTACTGTCTTGGCATTTTTACAATTTTAGTGTTCTACTTAGAATGCGATTACTAATTACAGTTTTGCTCTGTATAGAATTACAATTCATTTTTATATTGCTCTGAAGGATTAATGTTAACTTAGTTTAAACGGCAGCTATTAATACTTAAATATTACCTCTGCATGTTTTAATTTTACCTCTTAACACTAGAACCGCCGAACTCTACGAACCTCCTAATACCGCCACCGGGACAAAAATGTCCCGTCGATAGTATGGTTTGCTAAAACTATCTACTCTGTTCCTTATGCTAGAGATTGTTGTTTTTCCGGTAAAGGTTATTTTATTATTTTAAAATAAAAATAAAAAAGTACGCGGGTGTAAAATTTATTACATGTAAGCAAACAAAATTTGGTTAAAAAAAGGATAATATACATAACTTGTTTAAATTACAGTTTACACAAACATTACGTCTGTTACTTAGTCTCGGTAAGAGTTTACATGCTTTCTTTATTAGCACGTTGAATTTATAGGATGTGCAAATATAAGAAATTGAAGTAACGCATTTCTTGCACACTGATTTATAACATGACGTACAAGCATAACCACTTTTCCCTTCTTTACAAGATTTTCTCACCATGCATCGTCGGCGATGTTTATTTACTTCTAATTGTTCCTGGTGAACAACTGGTGCATTAATTTTGGCTTCTGTATATTCTTTGGAAAGTTTTTCAGCGAGCTTCAGAAGGAAATCTCGTCTTGATATTTGCTCATTGGTGATTTATCTATAAATAACCCATGCATTTATTCCTACCAAATCAAGAATATTATAAAATGTATGCACAAGCCACCTTCTTCCACCGGCCCTCACAGAATATTTTCGAGCCGTCTGGTCAATAATGCCAACTTAGTATTTTGTTGCATTATAATATGTTACTGTATCAGACTTTGATTTTGTATTTGTTTCAATTTCTACGTCTGAATGTAAGGAACTCAAAATTATGACATTCTTATTTGGCTTTCTCTGGTATAATGTTAGTGTCATGTCATTTATTTTGAGAAACATGGTTTTATATAGCTGCATTTGCATTTTTTTAATACTTTTTGGGACTTCCATTCGATTTTCGTTGATAGTGCCCAGCAAACTTGTTCGGTATTCTTTCAAATAGTTTGCGGGTAAGGTGAAAAAATTATCACAAGTAATATTTCTGCCTTTATTTAGATATGGACTCACAAGTTTTTTTACTACAAAATCACCAAGGAGTTCGGTAATGGAATGGATCTCGTCTTTACCAAGATACAGGAAAGCATGTAGTACCTATTTGGAATCTTTGTCGACGGCCATCCAATATTTCTTCCCGTATTTGCCAGGCTTGGAAGCCATAAATTGTGTAAACCGACATCTATATTTTGAAGGGAATAGATTTCGTCTGCAGAAATTTATAGACCAGGGATATACATGCTTTGACAGTTTGTTATAAATTTGTTCCACACTTCTGATGTAAGAGCAAATTTATCGTCTTTCAATCTCTTTATACGTGTCGATTTCATATCAAACTGGAGGAATTTCATCATCTCTCTGAATCGGTTACGTGACATCACAGATTTTCAGAAGGGTATATCCCACTTTTCTGACCAAAGGAGATTCACCTCCATTCCTTTTGACTCAGTGACACCTCTCAATTTCTCACATACAGAATACCTAAAAATGCATCCAGCTCTTATAATGACAATGACCATTCTCTATCTCCTGATATTCTAGAACCCTCTGATTCAGTACATTTCTGAATGTGCCTGAGTATAGCCTCCACAATAAATAAACGCCAATCACTTGAGACAATTCCGGTAATGACGCATCATGCTTCTCTCGCAGAACATTTTGTTGTCCACGCCTTCCAACTGTTGAAACATTTGTGGAAATTATGTTCCACTTTGTCCCATCAGGAGCTTCAACCTACGTGCCGACAGTTAGTTGACTATAATTATGTCGCTTACCTGAAGCCTTCGTCTTTTAGCAAATGCACCACCCGAGCTGTTATCTTCAATTACATTTTGGTTATCATTGATATCTTGCAGAACGTCAGTTGAAACTGATACAGCATCGTTATAAATCGCAGCGGCTATATTACCTTTAGAGCTGTGTACATCATCTTGATAAACAACGTGGAATCTGCGAGAAAATGTACATGGTATTTATTACAGAACGGAAATTTGATAATGCAGTACAAAGAGTAAAATAAATAGATGCGATCAATAGGATTATTTTATTTCTTATCCCTTTTACAATCACCGATACAGCGAGGATTGTCGGAATAGCTGCCACTCTGGATTGAATTGTCTGAGGTTTCATCCATACTCTCTCCAGCATTATAATCAGAGCCACTATTACTGCTAAAACTTGATACATCACCTCTATGTTTGCTTTCGGATTGATCTTCTACAATATCATTTAGCAAACCTAATAGTTTCTCGTCCGCAATTCCCGTGCGACGTATCATTGTGCTATGTTACTTCACGACTGTTGCACTAACTACTGAGACTGGTGTAGGGTATTCGTGGGGGTAAAGTAGAATACATTCATTTCGCAACACGTTGGGACATATCGATTTCCAATCTCAATACTCATATGTAAATAAATTCAATATACGTAACGTACAGAATTACTAAAATCGGTAAGAGTAAAATAAATTATAATAATTTTGTATAATAATTATACTAAATAAATTAAAGCTTACATACTCCTAGGTGTGCTATTTGCATTTATTATCAGAAAAATGAACAATACAAAACGATTTATAACGATCTACAACGCTAATTACTTGTATGTGACAAAAAGGTCCCGTTGGCGGTTTTCGGTACTTTTATTTTTTTTTGAAAACCATGCATTGCATGGTATAGTTTTTCTTTCAAAATGAAAGACTTACAGAAATATTAAAAGTCGTAGATTCTCATCCTCCTGCATAAACAAGTAAACACTATAGAAGTATTTAAAATTTGAAATGTGACAAGAAAGTCCCGTTTGCGGTTCTAGCGTTAATCTTTAGAACACGTCTTAATATTTTTTGTAATTAAATTTAATTAGCTGCTTTTAGTCATTTCAGAAGAATTATGATGTGGTTATTGCTCACTTAGACTTGCCTATTTCAATACAATGAAATTCTAAATATGTATTATTGGCATAAACCTATGAAGTACATTCTTATAGGCTGTTGAAACTTAACTACTTCCCTGTTGTATCTATTACTTAGATATTCTTTTAAATTAATTCTGATATGATTCTAATGGAATCTGGACATCTATTTGAATAACAAATTCATCTATTGCTTGTTATGACAATCTACCTGTAAAGAAACATTTGAGCACACCAGTTGTGGCTATAATTTCTATAGAAAAGTAAATATTTAACGTAGCTTTTCAGTTATGGCATTGTAAATAATTTTTTTAAATATTTATGTATTAAATCGTAAAGTTCCTCATATGAGATGCACCAATACCTCTATTATACGAAGTCTCATATTACGAGACATTTATGAAATCCTAATAATTTCCCTTTGTGTGGGGAAAAAAGAAGACAGGGAGACAAGGAACCAATTATTAGTGTTGAAAAAGCTGTGAAATGTAAATTATTGGGATATCGCGCGGCATTTAATGTCTTTAACGTTCCGAAAAGTAAACCTAGTGTTTTGGTTATAATTTTCCTCCATATCTTATTTTATATAATCAAGGGACCATTGAGCGATATGTCAGTGATAGCAAGTTGAAAAACCTTACAAAAGTAAGTTTTAGAAGGAAGCAAGGTTTACCTGTTAAGTTAAAGAACAATAGAATATTGCACAGAAATGAAAAAAGTTACTACGGATTTTGGAGGAGAGATGTAAAATATGTATATCATTTTTCAGTTGCATGTTCGATACGACCTACTGCATCCTCTTAGTCAGAAAATGGAAAGTGGAGGGAAAATGGTTAAAATCCGAAGTTGTGTTCGTATACCTGCTGCATGGATGAGAGTGCTTGATGCCGAAAATGTTGCTCAACTCAATTTCTTAATATACTTGAGAAGTGAAATATGTAGATTTTTACTTCACTATCTATGCAATTCTGATGAAAGCGTGCAAACAAAGAAGAAGTAAGGTCATCGATTGAAGGGCAAAGAACATATATGTGAATAATACATCTTGAGGGAGAAAAATTGCTTAAAGTTGTCACAGTTATGAGTGCTACAGAAACGTGTATTCCTTGTTGAATCAATTTTCCCGTAAAAGAGAATCAGAATATGTAATAAATAATGTCTTCTTGGGCTTGTCATCTATCTAGATGATATGAACGCTTATAAATATTATCAAACTTAACAGTAATCCCATTTGATTGTTTCTAGATGGTACCTGTGTTCACACAAAGCACATTTCAATGATAAGCATAACAAAATAGAATCATCAATTTATTGTCTGCTTACTATCTCATGCAACACACACAGTGTAGCCTCTAGGCGTGGGATTCATAGGTCTGCTTAGAATATATCATGCGGAAGAAATAGAGATCTTCCTTATGCACAGTCTTGTGCTCATTGTTTGGGTAAGTCTACTGCGGAGTCGCTATAATTGAAGAATTAACTAACTGTTTTAGAGAAACGGGGCTATATTCATGCAAGAGGAACATTTTCTGCGAAATTGACTACCCTATGGAAAAGAAAAATGATCTCTTACATTGATATAGTACCTAATAGTGGACCGGTTGGAAATGTTATCAACAGAATAGACGGAATTCAGAATTTTGATCCATCCGAATCTCTTTACAAAGATATTATACCATAGCATCAACCTCTACACGCTCTACCGGTCTTCTCCATATAAAAATAATTTGAAGGAAGGTATCGGCAAAAAGCATAACAGAGTACAAGCTAAATTAAAATGGATAAACACCTACAAAGTCTAAAACGAAAGGGTCTACAAAAGAACTACTATTGGGTCACCATTCTGATACAAATGAATATTCTGAAATATCGATGAAGTTATACGGTTTTAGCGAAGAAAAAGGTTATAGTGAAGTAGAAGCGCCCTGTTATAGACGATTTTCTGAAGATGAGCTCAATGTTTAGTCTAATTTCAAAAGTGTTATGAATAATTCAGTCAAATTGATAGAGGTGTCTTTATTGATCTTTCTGTGAAAAAAATAGACAAGTACAGACTATTTTATTGAAGTAGTTCTTGTAAGCTGTGATTTATTATTGCAATATTCCGTTGCTGGGTTCTAATATGAGACAGTATATTGTTCTTTATTACATATTACTAACGAATGTAAAAAAATATGGAAATCCACAGTAATCTCAAAATTTCCGAATACATCGCAGATGAAAATATCATAGACTATATTAAAAAATCAAAAGGGACCTTATATTATTCAAATTTGGTATTTTACTGTATTTATATTAAAAGTAGAGGGCAATTGGTAATACTAATTCTTCATTACATAAATTTTGCCACGCCAAAGGTATCAGAAGTGTATTTCGTTTAGGACTCCTACCTGTACAGCACAATCAGCTTTTGCATTTTGAAACATTGATTTAAAGTTTATTTGAAATGGATCTTTGTTGTTTCTAAAGAAATGGATATTCGGTTATAGTTATAGCGGTTGTACAGTTTTGTTTTCAACTTATGTAGTTTAAATCGTTATTTCAACAACCTGTATTTAGTATATTACTTCTGTATTTAAAATACAGGCGTCAACTGTTAGCTTATTTACCTATTTCTTGGTAAGGCGTCGAGCAATGCGAAGTTTCCATTTCATGATTAATATCAGCATTTTCCCGTAAAATCTGGGAATTAGAATGAATCCATATACATAAACCATAGACTGCAGTGTAAGTAACTGGTTGCGGCACGTTGCTTTTTTCAAAGTTGGGACACGCGTACCCGATGCAAGCCGTCGGCCCAATGAAATTCCATCATGAGGACTAGAGTACTGACGACAAATGACCTCCGACAAACTCGATAAAGATGCGTACCCTCATAGGCACCGATAGTTGTTACCATGCCTCTGAACTGAACCACGGCCGCTTCATCAAAGGTAAGCGTAAACCGCAGCACGCCAATTCCCGAAATTACGTGCTAAGGAACGCCGCGATATGTCCGACCCGTCGACACTCAAGTACAAATGTCCCGTATCACGCGGGAAAAGACTGAAGCCGGGTGGCCGTCCTGGTACGTACCACTAGTAAAGACGCGGAACAGGTGACAAGCTCGTTAGCTAGACTCTTACTTGGTATCCATAGCGGTATTCGTGAGCACCGGCCGCTCGCGTTGTAAAACCTGATAGGAGTTGTCGAATGTGAATGGGTGATGGAAGAGCCTTGAATCTCTGCTTAGGCCGGAGGGTGGGCTGCAAATCTGATGGCCTATAGGTGTTATAGACGTCCCTTCTGATCTGGAGCCCTCCGTGGACTCATACAGGACTACCGGGGACCTCAGAACCCGTCTCTTCGGAGACGGAGACGGAGACAAGCTATGCGCTGAAATCAGAATCTCAGAGTCGACCTTAAGCCCCTCCTTGTGCTTTACGCGGCGGGCATCGCCCTTGGTGTTGTACTCGAGGAGGCACTAGTTTTAACGCAGATAGCGAGTGCACGATGGTATGCTCGAAGGTGATCTAGTTCGCCATGCGCGGCTGCATATCCATGGTATCACAGCGAACGCTTTTATATACCACCTTCTATAAGCACTATTACATTTATATTTCTTTGCCACAGGAAAATCTATAATTCGATTACGTACTAGCGTGCTACAGTTTAGCTTAGTTAAATATTATTAATTAGTTATAATCAGCTGTAATGCCAAATTAGCATATTAGTCAATTTAATGAACTATTCACTGTTTTAAAATTTTATACTTCATGTAGTATTGAATGACCCAAATTATATGTGTTGACACATATATTTTACCAGTGAGCATTGTTTGAGGAGCTGAAAATTTTTATCGTGGACAATTTTATACGTTTTCACTTCGTTAATTTGAATTACATTTTAGAAATTAAATAAAGAATTTGAATATTTAATTTTTTATTTTGTGCAATCAAGATTTTAAATTCAAAGACATTATTATTCTAGTAACAAAAACTTCCTCTGTGCTTTTGATTAATTGTCGGTTTTTATTATAACTTCGTTATTTTGAGTTTAAATTTTATTTCCTTGTAAGGTCCTTAAAAATGACCCATACGCATTTCAATTTTAAACTTCTTGCAGTATTAAGTATAATCATTGAACTGCTTCTAGAATTGAATAGGTGAGGCAGTTTACTTTTCACAAGTTTTAACGATTTTTTTATTATTTTTAATTGGATGGTATTAAAAATCCTTACTTTCTGTTATTTTAAGCTATATTTAGCTTCCTCCTTTTCAGCACTAATTACAGCTAGTTGTTTCAACTTAAAGAACATAAATTTCAAATTACATTGATTTTTAATAGACAAAGTGTTTAAACGTATTCCCTTTCTATGACTAGTGCTAGATATTGATACATTCGTATTGGTAATTACATTTTACAAAACCTACAAAATTGAACAACTTTTAAGACAACACTCTATCTTTAAATACAGGATTGCTCATATATATTTATTGCTCTACACATATGAAATCAACAATAAGCATTTGGAACGTAAACAATAAAATCTTTTGTAAGGCTAAACATTTATTTATAAGATCGACTAATCGACATACTAGTGTTTGAGATTCTAATAATTATATGGAACAAGTTTATAATTTGTATGCTATATAAAATAATCGCTAATTTTATGTATTTATGTGTATTTTAATTACAAAATAAATTTGTAGGAAAATATTGTAAATAATAATAATCACATAATATATAAATATTACTTTAATCAAGTATTAAACTCAATTGCGAAATTCTACTGTTTTCATCGGTATTAAAGCAACTATTACGTTGCCTACCGTTCGTCATAATGTCGAGAAAGAGCATGTGAGAGACTCATCAGCTTAGTTGAATATCTTTATTTATCATCTTTTTCATTACAAATTACAGTTAGTATAGTACTTACAACGTTAGTTTGTGTATTATATTCTTTGTATGTGCACCATATTCAAAACAGCACGCTATATCTATGTATGCTGCATTAGGCACAAAACCCACTATGTAAATACTATAAATCTATCTTTTTATATCAAATTAATTTATTTCACCAAAATTTGAAGTAGTACCCCGAAACTTGCATTAGAATTTATATTTATTGTAAGAAATGAAGCACAAATTATAATAGACAAAGATTCCGCATTTACTTCGAAAGTTTGAGTGTTGGGATCTATAATCTCTTTAGCTATTTATTAACGAAGCTGAAAACTTCGCTTCCAATTTCCACTGTTGTACTTTAGTACAATTTTGCTAATTACATTAAATTATGTTTCATAAATTGTTTTCATATCAAGGCTAATTCACAGTATTCATTGCTTTAGGTTATTTCCCGAAACAGTACACTCACCAAAGTAACATTAAACCTTTATTTAACAGATTCCAACCAAAAGAAAGAAATTGTTATAAAGACATAAACTAAGCCGCTTATCTGAATAGTTGTTTAAAGAGTATCTAATTTCCTTCACGATCTTCAAAAAAATGGCAGCGAGCATCTTCTATTCATACATTTAAACTTTATTATTTTTTATCACAGCATTTAGTAAAATTAACGTATCGTTTTTCATAGATTCCCTTGGATTTGAGAGGTAATAAATTTGAATGTACGCTCGCTGCTTTTAAGCTGCAATTTCAGGTAGCGTACAATTTTCTTCTTCAGAATTAATGCATTCTATTTTACAAATTTACATTTTCAAGAAATATTCTTACCGATTTTGCGCAGCGACGCTTGCAAAAATTAAAAACCAACATTTAGAATAATTGTTTATTTAGTAAGTGCAAGATGCCCTTGACGTAATTGGTATCAATGCTATAATGAAAACAATGCGATAAACATTAGTTTTACTCATAAACGACTGTGCGAAAAATGTTTACTTTTGGGGCAACCATAGGAAAATATATTTAATGTTATATTTATAAAATTATTAACAAATGTAGTAATGTTTATTGGTCGAATTGGAAAATTTTGTCTAAGCAGATCTGAAATGGGTTGTATTTTTTTGGAAAGTACTAAAATTAATTTCACAGAAAAAGATCTTACTTAAAATCAAATTACGTACCCTTATTGTAAAGAATGTTATTAATTTGCATAGCGTGTAACTTCCTTTAGCAACCAAAAATACTGTCAAAAATGTTTATTTTTATATCTTAATTACGTTGGTTTATTATCATTTAGTTTCAAATTAATATCAAATTTTTATCAATGTAATGACGAAGAACGCTTTATTATTTGAAGTGTTGCGCTGGTTGCCTGGTTCAGACATGTCTTGCTTATATTTCTTTATAAAATTTGATGATTTCTTCAGGATAGTAACCGATATTATTTATTATATTAGAAAGGTTAGAGTAATAAAAATGCAATGCATTTGATTTTTACTTCTCCTTTAATTTAAAGTTCAAAATGTTTTTTCCAGAGATTATAATTTTTTTTCTATTAAATTTACGTTTCGACCATTTTTTGGTCATATTCGAAATTATATTCTAAATTGTTGATTAAGAAATTTTTAAAAAGACTTGTAAAATGTAAAAGAGGTAATTCTAGAAATAACTAATAGATATTAGTAATTATATCAAAAAGTTTCTTTTTCTTGTATGAAACTATGGAATATTTTTTAAAATATAATATACTGATATATCAAAAAAAGGATGAAACGTTGAAAATTTGTTTATAGGATATGTTCTGTAAAAAATAATGTTATTTAATAAACAATTATAATATTGGGAATATTTTTACCTTATAGAAAATATTTATAATCATAGTACAAAGTAGTAAGTAGTAAGTACATGACAATTTCAGTACTGCATGAGTTACGTTCTAAAATTGACAATGTTATTCGTCCTCTGGTCGTTAATTTCTGATTAATCTTATTTAGGTTCATTAATATGATCGAGGTTATTCGTTTCATTAGATTAGTTCTTACTTTTAGACGAATCTCACTATTTATTTGGTATTGATGTATATTTCAGTTAGTATACATATGTTTGATTAACTGTTTGATAGCTAATATTTGTTAAGTCTAAGTATAAACCCCAATTTATTTTGACTTAAAGTAAACGGATATCATAACTTATATATATATATATATATATATATATATATATATATATATAAACGTTTTAAGTTTAAATAAAATCCATACCAGGACAGACTTGAGCAAACCCATGTTGTAACAACCATTATAGTTACTGAAAAGAATGTTAATCCATTACTACTGCCTCTATTCTAACAATAGTTTTATTTTCATTGATTTATTTATTTCATGAAAACATTCAACAGGCATAGTTCAATTATAGCAATGTTAAATTTCAATACTACAAGTAAACTTAAGCCACAATCATTCAAAAATCAATTAAATTCAGAATAGTATGCTGTAGTATTATACAGGGTGTTAAAAGAACCTTTAAGTATTTAAAGGACATACAGAGCAACCTGAAACTAGTCAAAAAATCATAATGAATATTGGTCCGCTAATCAACCATTTTAAGATAGAAGTAACTTTCGTTTTTGTAAACCTTTTGTACTTTTTAGGGTTTAGCGCTATAGAATGCAATTATCACAGAAGATGCCCGATATGTGCTTCCATTTTGAGGCAGAGTCCATATCGTCTCATGTAGAAGCTCCGCAGTCTTACTAAAAAGTCCGGCTATGTTCGAATTGTATGACAACATTGTTTAATTTGATGTTGTAATTCGGCAAAATTATTTACAGGTGTTGCGTACACTAAACTATTCAAGTAATCCCAAATACAACAGTCTAAGGGAGTTAGGTCGGAAGATTTAGCAGGCCATGGAACGATACCGTTCGGCGTATCCATCTCCTACGGAATGTATGAATCAAGTAATCCCTAGCATATGCAGGCGCATGCATAGTACTAAATTGACAATGACAGTTGTGGCTTGTGGGTGCATTGATGTACCTAAACACTAGAAATGCTGAATAAAAATCATAATTTCTTTTAGAAGTGGACTACATAAGTATTTGTATGTTCATTAAAACTTAATTTAGTATTAAGAAAAATACCAAGCCTTTACATATTTGTCCTTACATATTATTTTACGTTATCAAGTTTGTGTTGCTAATGTTAAAATCCCAAACTAATTTACTTTGCTTTCGTGAGTGTGTCACAACAAAGCACTTGTCTACTTTACAATGTAGTTTATTTCCTTGTGCCCAATTATATAAAGATTCCAAGTCAGGCTGCGGTTCGCCATAATATTCTAGAGTACTAATATTGCTATACTAATATTTCTAACCCCAGTCAGCAATATTTTGAAAGATGTCATTTATAAAAAGGAAAAATAACAATCGACTCAAGTTGAAACTTTGGCGAACTCCAGTTATAACCAAATTAAGCTCTACTTTGTAACCCAGGTACTGAATATACTGCTCTCTTCCATATAAATACGATTTGAAAAGTTCAAGGAGTTTATTGCTAAAACCTAATCGTGAAAATATAGCCAGTAATATACCATAAACAACTATATCAAAATCTTGGGTATAATCAGTATATACAACATACATTTGTTGCTTTAATTATAAGGAATCAGGAGGTGTTTGTGGAAAGTGATGAAGATTGGTTTCTGCAGACTGGGTTTTCATAAAACCATGCTGGTTAAGGTCAACTTAATGCTTTACTTGATAGTACATATTATTATATAAATATAATTCAAAAACCTTGGTAAATCTAGACAAAAGCATTATTGAATGATAGTTTCCAATTAAAAATTAATTATCTGATGATGTATAAATTGGAGATATCCTAGGTACTTATCAATTTTTTGGAATTTTCCTGTTTCTAACGAGCAAATCAGGATGTCGTATTCCGATTTTAGGAAACATTTAATATAACCCTTTAAAATATAAATAGTAATGCCATCAGAACCTATAGATTTGTTATTGTTTAGTTACTTAACAACTGTAGCTGTATTATTTTTATTAATGTGCCCAATATTAATGATATTTATTGATGTTTGAATAAGTTCATTAGCGTATGTAGTATGTAAGATTGAATAAACTAATCGAAAGTAATCCGTAAAGCCCTTGCAATATCATTGTCACCTTTAATATCATGACCATTACTGTACATATTCGTAGGTATTGTATGGTTTTTGATATAAATTTGATGTAACTCCTGGGGTTTAAACGAGAATTTTGGTTGATTTTTACCTGAGGGTAAATAACTACGTTATGATGTTTCTAATAGAAGATTTAATCGAGTTCTTTCGTGTTTATAATATTCATTGTAAATCCCTAATTTGGTTCTAATAAGCAGTTGTCTATAAATTTTTTTCAATTTTAATAAATTGATCTTTGTCTTATTCCAGATTGGATATTTTGCAGTTTGCTTTTTGATAACGAAGAGATATTTCAAAGATATTGTGTGATATAATAAAGGAATTTGACTTTATCTAATAATTTCAGTAACATTTAATAGTTTGGTCCAATGGGCGCAACCTAGTAATTCTTATAAAAGTCTAAAATTCGCTTTAATGCTGATAGACTTTTAGACCCTACTGACTTATGTTTGAAATCGTTAATTGTTCATTTAATGCTTAGTGCAGGATGCTATAAATCCTGAGGTAGTAAAAAATATGTTTCAAGGACAACTTCATCTTCCATGTTGCTTAGGACGTTGGGCACACGCCCTTTGCTATTTATAATGCAATTAAATTGTTTCATCACAAAAGTGTATGAAATGCATTTACTTTGGAAATGCATTTTTATACCAATAATTAATTCAGAATTAAATTGAAAGTGTGATAGTTTAGTTAAATTGAAGTCTTCCAGCAACAATAATTTTCCACCGCACAAATAAATGATGCCACTAATAGTGTCATATACGTCTAAATACTCACCAAGTAGTTGATTTGGTATAATCTTTAATACGATAACATATGAGACGGGTTGTTGGCATTGTTGTCAATTTCAACACAAAATAAGTCACACTTACAGTTATTATATGAAATATCCATGTGTTCGCGTTCAACTGTAGAAGGTATCGCCACAATTACACCGCTATCCCTCAATTTATTACTTAATGAGAAATCGCCACCCTTTCTAACACCCTACAGTTTTTACTAAATAATTGTTGACTGTACCTTCCTAGAACCAAGTCATACCTAACATAAATAAATTAAAGCCAGGTTCATACGAATTAATAAAAAGTATTTCAGTTTTTTTCGTAAGCCTCGCACATTTTAAAGTACACATTAAAATTAGAACATAATCTATAACTGCACCTAATTGAATTACTGGAGTCTAACGTTTAATTATTTTGCAATTTCACTTATTAAGTTACTTAAATCATTTTCGGTCGCTACTTTAGTAGATGGTCAGTTATCATGATATTGAGTCTTTATGTTTTAACAACACTACTTTATACATACCTTATTACATACTTTATTCTAAGGCTTGAAAAGGATTTATCTTGAAAGTATCAATGAAATTTATGCTACTTGTTTAGCGATGGTATGAAAATATTTACAAAATGGAATAGTATTAACTTAGAGGCCAAGATTAACTTAACTGTCGTTTAAATAAATATAGTTTGCCCCGAATTTGGTAAGGCAATTGATATGTAGTTTGCTTCTAATTAATTTCGTCACTTGACCGAATACTTCTATTTAGTGAAATTTTAGTCTCTGTAATTGTTTGAAATGTTAGTTCATTGATTATAACGTTTATAGTTGTCAAAACTGTAAATTCTGCTCTAATTATCCTGTTGGTTATCATTGCTGGAGTATTGTTACTGCTTTTAATGCCTTCAACAGACAGCCATACCATACGCGGGACTTGAACCTCGACTGTGTGGCATTAGTTTTATACAAAGCTATTAAGCATAGAGTTTTATCATTTGCGCTCGCACTAGGTACTCATTAACACCCACAGTTTGTCTAAGAGCATCGCTTTAGGGCTCTTTCAAGTTTATATGCAATCTTTCCAGATATTTTAAACTTAACCTATTATCTGGAGAGTACTTTACATATGGCAAATCCCTTTCAAACATAGAATGTCGTTATTTTATGTTGCGGAACTTTCCAAGAGATGTTATTTCTCAAATTCCAGGACTAACCTTACGTTTTGCAAAATTGTAATGCTGTCTTTCAAAGTGAAGATCACACAACTTCTATAATTATAGCTGTTTTCTGGAAGTACCTATATCGTGATTACCGAGAAGAAGACAAGAAATTCTTCCTGTGAAACACCACTTTAAAAAGGCTGATACCTTAAAGCTATTTCCTAATATTAGATTTTTGCTAATGCACCCTTTTAAAGTTGCTCCTAAAAAAGATTTATTTTAGCGTATTTTTGGGTTTTAATAACATTCCATTATGTTATGCTGATTATATTAAACGTTAACTAAATGGCGTCAAAAATATTTTAGTGTTGAAAATATTGTTTTATTTTAATACTAATAAAGTTCCCAGTTAATTGGTGTATGTTATGATCATAGAAGGTGTATTTCATATAGTTCATTCAATACTAAAGGTACCAAAAGGCACGTCTCTAATTCATCATTTATTCACTTAGCATATTGGTTTATCTAAATGGCGTTAACCTTTAACTTTGTTTTTGCTCAATATTTTAATGAACCTAAATCGCGGTTGTCTATTTAGCAATGTGGGTAATTCGACTTTGATCGACGTGCTAGGTGTACATAATCGTGGCGAAGATTTCGTTTACGAATGAGATTATGTGAATGAAATTACACCCTATAGCTTAAATAATTTTATATTATAGAATTACTGTTAAATCAGATAATTCACGTGTTTATTTAGTGAATTGAAATATAAAAATTTTCTACACGCCTTTTAAGGTGGTGTTAATTATAATGGCAATTATGGCTAATCTTCATAAACCTTATCAATGAGGGGCTTCCTTCTCTATCTTGTGCATTAATATGCATATAAATTATAAAATCGCGAATTAAACTATAACTTCTTTTATTATTAAATGAAAACACTGTTATAATAAAGACAACAAAAGTCCAGTTATATATGATATTAAATTAGGTTACTATAACAACTTGTTTTAATTAAAATGCTATCACTCAGCGCTCGTAAAATTAAAAGATTTAAAATAATTAAATGAGTAAGTTGCCTTTTAGCGCTGTATATTTGAGATCTTGAAGTGGTGTTTATATTAATGTTAATAAAAATTTAAGGAGTTAGGAATTTTGAAATTTGTTACTAGGCGAATATTCTACTATTAAGTTCTATAGTTCGACTTCAGTTTAAACACTGAAAATGAGAAATTTATAATTTACTGCATTTGTAGTAAATTTTATAGATGAGTAGCACAGAATATAACTATAATATCAAAAACCATCAAAACCAGACCTATATAATTTATTTAAATGACTATAAATTTTTTCAACAATTTCATTTAAATCAAACCACTAATTTACCGTAATGCCCCTGAAAACTGGCAAATAGTAAAGAATTTATTTTTCTTGAATATAAATGCGGATATTCGTATTTCCCTTAAATTTAACATTTTATCTATCTGCTTTAACTAAATGTCAGCGATTAGTTTCATGCTGAAAATTGCTTCTACTTGTAACTAAGGAAGCAGATACTTAAAGACAAGTAAAGTATAAGTGTGCGGGTTATAAGGAAAATTCGTAGGAGTATCATGAATTTTCCTTATCTGGGTCTCAATTCCCAGTTCGACTTATATTATTAGTTTCATGTCGAAAGGTCTGCGTATCTATCTAGTGGTGTAGTTAATAATGAAGTTATCATGGTGATAGCGAGGCGGTAATGAAACTGTCCTATTTAGAGAGGTCCACGTAATATTAAACAGTCAATTATGTTACAGCATTACTATAAAATACTATACTATAGGTTATACGAAAATGTGGATACATTTAAATGATGTGCTAAAAATTAGGTATAAAATTTATAAACTGTGAGCTTAAAAACATAATTTAATATTGAAAACTATACAAATGTTTGACCTCTAATTAATAATAATAATAATAATAAATATTTTTATTATTGATATTATAATAGAAATTGTTCACAATTTGAGTTACAATCAAGCGTAGGGCGAAGTTCAAGCTGTGAAACCATTGATTGCTCTTCTAGTTAACCCCTCACAAAACATTCTAAACCTAAACTAATACTAAAAAATGTGTACATGAATGTGAATGCAACACGTGTATTCGCTCCATCATAATTTTGAAATTGAATATTCAATTTTTTCTAGAGACAGGAATAGCAGGTATATGCCTTTAATATTAAATAAATTCTCTAGTTAGTACTGGTGAATGGTTTAAAAGTGACTGTTTTAGCTTGTATTGAATCTACATAGAGAAATTATTTTAATTTCAGAGGGAATATCGTTGTAAATTTTTGAAAAACTGTAACAAACGCATCTTTTACCGAACTCAGAGCGTAATAATGAGATATACACTTTACCTTTGAATCGTAGATTTAAATGGTGTTCATCAATTGTGTAGGTAACAGTATTATATAAATATGGTGGGCATTCGGTAGTTATTATTTTATGATACAAACAAGCGGCATAAGAGTAACGTCTATTATTCATATTAAGTCATTTGGCATCATTCAATCTATGTGACATTTTTTCGTATTTTTTTATTCCAAATATTAAACGTAAATATGATTTTTGCAGGTTTTTGTATTTGTATTTTGTATCCACTGAATCCAGATATGGATCATAAACCGAATCACAATAGTCAAATTTAGATAATACAAGGCTAGTATACAAGATGGTTTTAATTCTTCAATTTATGTGCATTTAGAAATATGGTATTTAAAATGTACTATGGTATTAACAATCAAACTTAAATTTCTAACAGATTGAACTATCAGTAAGTTGCCATTATTTATCTTTTTCAAAGGACTTATAAATTTGAGAATCGTATACACAAAAGTGAGATTGGCAAGACTGTAATACTGAAGGAAAAAACGAAGTATAAACCGTGAAAAAAGTGGTCCCAAAATGAAACCTTGTGGCTCACCAGAAAGGAGTTTAGAAAATTTGGATACTTGACCATTTAGAGTAATTGCTTGTTGACGATTTGAGAGATAGTCCTTTAAAAGTTTTATGGCATTTTCACCTAAGCCTATATAATGGAATATAGAAAGAAGAACATCATGCGATATAGTTTCGAAAGCCGTAGAATAATCAAGCAGCGCTAAAACTGTTAATTTACCTTAGTTAGCTGCTAAAGTTATACCATTTAGAATCTTTTATAATGCTGTGTTGCGATCATACCCCTGATTGAACATCCGGTAGTATATGATATATAGTTAGGTGCTCAATAATTCTTCCAATTATTTTGATAATGTGGGTAAAATGCTAAATTACCTTTAATCTTGGTATACTTTTGGCATGGCGAACTTCCAGTATAGCAGCTTGTTTCCAAAAATTCAGAGATACTGGGTTTATTAAGCAATAATTAACTATATGTAAGAACATTGGTAATAACCCATTCGGTCACCAATTTTTGTTGTTTGTAGAAAAATTATCGTATTCTACAAATGTGCTATGTACTTGTTGCTTAATCTTCTACATTTTTGTCTAACAAAGAAAGGGCCCCAACCCGAACTCACCGATGTCATTGATTCCTTGATATGTTGTAGAACACCAAAAAATAAAAGACACGTATTTTTTTTTATCTGCTGTAAAGCACTTTTAAGACATGGAAACCACCCTCAAAGTTCACCCCCAAAAACGGTTTTTTAATA
>JAHWXV010151163.1:0-27336 GCA_024586415.1 Phrixothrix hirtus
GAACGCTTAACAAAGAGAATATATGAGACAGGTATGAATGGAAAACTAGGTAGGGGTAGACCCAGAAAAAGGTGGTTGAATATGATTGAAGAAATTGTAACAGGAACGAGAATAAAGAGCGCAAAGAATAGGAGAGCTTGCCAAAAACTTTGTATGAATTTAATGGAAACAAAAGAAATGTGTAAGGACAGAAAGGAATGGAGAAAAATAGTGAATGGGTGATAGTAGGATTGGTGGGTAATATTGGGATGATTTGGACACTGTAGAGTGCAGGGAGTTCTGGTGAAGGGCGGTGGCAGTAAGAGGGATTGGTGTATGGGCGGATGCAGTGGTTGTGAAGGTGAAGGCTTGTTATTGGGTTTTGCCTACCCCGCTAAGGGAATGGCATGATTGGTAGTAGTAGTAGTAGTAATTAATTTCTAGAGGTCTTAAACAAATCCTGGAATGCTTTTAGAATTTGTCTAATAAATGGATCGAGTATTAATGTTTCACACATTGATACAAAGTTGTTTGCAAGCGACCTAAGGATTTATGTATAGCTGATACATTTTCCTTTGCAGTCCGAACGCATCGGCATTAGCAATCAAAGCCCGCGTCGCCAAGTCCGCACGGAGCGTGTCCATCCGAATTACATACCCAGTCGCCCCAGCAACTGTCGCAGGATACTCCAGTTATGTATGGCACAAGCAACCGTATAACTAGAGGACCATGAACGTTCTCCAGCGATGGCGCTCGTCGCCCTATCAACGAGGCACGAACGGTGAAGACGTTAACATTTACAATCTTCTAAGTGTAAACCAGGTTTATAGGCTCAGTCATATAATTTAAATTAAGGGTTGACTTATTATATGCACTTCGCCATGAGAATGCAATTTATCTTCGATTGCGAAGTCGAAATCGAAGTGTTTTAAACCTTACAGAATAGCTGTATTTATTCAAGGAAGCGGTGTCTTTATTTGACAAATGTAGGTTCATTTGCTATTTCTTTCTATCACTTCGCAATAATTTGTTATAATCGAACATTGCGAGATGTTGCGTAATAAGATTTAGAAGTGGTGCAATCTTAAGCAATAGTAAAATGACATTATTTTATACAAATGCAATATTTGTAGTTTGTTTAACGCTAATTAGATGGACTACTGTATTTAAAAACATTTATATATAATTAATTATTTTCATTATTAATGTTTCCCACATTTGCGAATTTTTAAAGTCGGCAACTCTGAGCTGCATTTTCTGTGTTTTGCTTTACTATTGTCCACATAGAAAATTCCTAGCGATTGAGCATCATGAAAAATTAAATGACTTTATTTATCAATTGAGCTTAGTTCTTGAACAAGTGCCGATTTATAATAGTGGAATTTAATATGCTTAAAAATTCTACGAATACGTGTTTTGCTTAAATTTAATACAACTGCATGTTGTATAATTGAGCGTTGTAGACTTCATAAAAGCAATTCTTACAAGATAACTAAGTTCTTAATATTATCATCAGCGAAGCATTTTAAAGTGTTATTGCGGAATGATCGAATGATGGAAACTTAAATAATCTGTAACACAAGAATCACGTTACTGTACACTTTAATTGTTCATTTCAATTGACACCTAAAGGGGGGTATTTATTTAGCGTACGGTATCGCCGATCTGCCTGAGCTAAAATTTTGATTGGATAAAAAATACATCTATAGCAAATTTTTCCTTAAATTTGCCGTACATTTTAGATTTAACCCCCTGAAGGTCCGCTACTGAATTTACATATATCCCAATCGAAATCTCTTTAAAATTAAAAAACAGTGTTAATTGAATTATTTTCGCTATCTGCTCTGGTTTTCGAAATAATAAAGAAAAACTAAGTTTAGCCCGAACTTTGAGTGACGTTTTTACTCTCTAAATGGCTTCTTTTGTGTGTTTTTCCATGTTTTATATGCGTATAAAGGGTTACTTTCCTTGTTAGTGTGCTGCCTCATAATTCATAATAATAAACTTGTAAATCATTTTTGACAAATACAACAGGTAGGATGAACATATCCGAACAAACCAAACCAGAAAGGTAATCAAAATTAATAAAAATTTAAGGAAAAATATGAGAAACTTAAAGTACAGACGTGCAGGTATAGAAAATTAGAACTAGAATTATGTATTCTAAGATATGATTAAATTAGCATAGCATCGAGATCATTAAAAATAGTAATAAAAATAGAAGTTGTACTTGAAAATACCAACCTAAATGGTATGTATACATTTGAAATAACCAGAAATTAATTTGTAGGAAATAACAGCATCAAACATTATTTATCGTTAAAGCAATTTTAGTGTCCTGAGCCTTGTGCTGTATCTAAATCAGGTTTAGTTGTTCAAAAGTGTTCTCTACTTTTAAAATTTAAATGAAAAGTGTAGATATATAATATTTACTAGGAAATAAATTCACAAACCATAGTTGTTTTCCAAATTAAGTCCAAATTTTAACAACCCTTCCGAGCTAGGGAATGCTCTCAGAGCGGCACGTGGCAGATTCTTTGTAATTTAGTCGATGCTGATAATGAAAAAAGAAATTACTTCATTATGTCCTCAACTTACGACAAATAAGTACTTTTATTGAGGTTACTCGATTCAAATATTTCACCGGCTGATAGGGGTTCATGATTTATCTAAGGTTGAGCAAACTGTCTTTAAAATTTTTTATGCATCCGTTGTAGAAGGTGTTGGTGCAATTATTAGTTATAATAGGATAATACTGTAATAATTAAAATAAGTAATCTTCTTACAAATATCCTTTTTATTTTAGATTGCGAACGTTTTCGTATATAAAAACCAAATTAAGATGTGGTAAAAGCAAGTCAGGTGGTTCTATACATCTTCAGGCTATAACGAATGTAATGTAATTTCAAATTGATATAGAGTAATTAGTTGGTTTCCTTTTAAATTTTTAGATATCGAGGTGTATTCGTTATATGATTTAAAAAAGCATTCTTTTAGTAACAGGTTAAAATAAAAGTTTTATAAACAACCAATTAATAAAATTATGACAAGTGGTGGAAATTTTGATACATATCAAAAGCTATTTTTTGAACGACTATTTTTAATTACGCTAACCTTTCATTAAAATACGCATTTATGCTCTTAGAGACGTTAGCGTTACTTAGAGAGTATTTGGACTGATTTTAATGCATTCCTTGGATATATTTGTTTACTGAATTAGAGGTGTTTCTTGTAAATTTGTTAAAGTATGGCGTTTATAGGGATTACAGACGAGGGAACCATTTATATTGTGAGCCCAATAACAAAGAAATAGTAATTTATTATTGAAAATTGATTTATTGTTTTTTAAAATATTCTCCCTATCATCTATACATTTTTGCATTCCTTCGAACTAATTGCCAAAAGATTTTTGCCATTCTGTTTGAGAAATCTCTAAAACATGGTTTTTGAACGCATCGGGGGCTCCTTCTCCCGACGAAACCCATTGTCCACGCAATTTATTCTTACTTTCGGGAACAAAAAAAAATCATTGGGTGCCAAATCAAAACTGTATGTCGGATGACCAATTAATTTAATGTTTTGAGTGTTCATATAATCGGTTGCTAGAAGAGATGTGTGAGAGCTCGCATTCTCGTGAAGCAGGTTGATCCTACGGCACTTGTTTGTTTTCATTAATTTCCTGAAGACTTCCGGCATACAAATGGTGGTGTACCATTCAGAAGTGACCGTTTTACGTTTCTGTAAAGACACTGTTGCCACATCACCAGTTTTTCCGAAAAAACAGGCGACCATTTGTTTCGAAGTGCTTCGAGCACGAACAACTTTTGTTGGATTTGGTTCATCTTGAAACACCCATACTGTCGACTGCTGTTTACTTTCCGGCTCATACGCATATATCCATGATTCGCCGCCCGTTACAATATTATATACGTCTTTTGTAGCACAGTCATTGAATTTCGTAAGCTTTTGCTTGCACCAATCAACGCGGGCATCTTTTTCAGATGTTTTCAAATTATGTGGGATCCAACGTGTACAAATCTTTTTCACGGCTAAATGTTCATGCAATATTTTATATGTGTCGATCGAACTAATGTATAAGGTTGTCTCAATCTCACAGATTGTCACATGATGATCTTGCATTATCAGTTTTTGCACAGCATCAATGTTTTGTGGTACAACAACTAATTTTGGACGACCTTACGACTTTCGTCGAGGAGAGAACAGCGGCCAGGATTAAACTCGTTATACCAGCATTTCACAGTAGCAAAAAGGTGAGGCTTCATAGTAAAAAGTGGAAGTAAGTTGAAAAATGCACTCTTGCCTAGATAATTCAAGGCTTAATAGTGGTCCTCTAGCAAAAAACCAAATCATGCTACGCTTTTGAATCTTTCATTGGATGTCTTGCTACGGTCGATATGATCTTCTAAACATTGATTTAGTTTTATTGATTTTGATTCATATTTTATCGATATTTTTATTAATTTGGTACTTCCATTTAACATTAATTCGACGAATTGATGAATTGATTTGTAATTTATTATACAAACGCGTTTATTACTTTTATTTCAAAATTGTCTCCAACTTGTCAATTTTTACCTCACTCTAATACTGCGCTTGACTTGACTTGAGCTTTTGTGCGTTATGTAATCCTTTACCAATGTTATCTAGAATACATTTTTCCGCCAATTATGTTTTTGCTTAATCTTTTCAAAAACCGTCGCATGTACCTGCATTCAAGGATTAGTAGTCAACGCAATTGTTATCACATTTATTATAGCTCTTGTAAAATAAATTTCCTTTTTGCCACCTAGTGAACCTATATGTTCTTATGGAACTCTTTACCACGGAGGGGTGAATTCTTCTGGTATTATATTTTTTTAACGTATTATTTTGCTTATTTACAAATCGTTCTATTATGGGGTGTCGTTACGGACACGCTTTCATTTATCTACTGTCCTTTTAAGAAATCCAACACTTATAATTTTATAGGTGTTGTCGTCAGGATTCCTGTAATCAACATCCCTGTAAATCTACGATAATGGACTCCCCACCTACTATCGATCAAAAGTAATGTATTTTTAACATTTAATTTATCATCGGATAACTTCAGAATTACATTTTCTGGAGACTAACGTGCTAATAGTTGGTTTTTCTGACGTTCCTCCGAAATTATTTTTGGAATAATTAGCTTTACGTCTTACAAGTATGATAGTCAACTATTATGTGGACTTAGTTCCATTTCTGTGCTTCCACATTACTAGTAGATAGTTTAGTTTTGATCTATTCAACGAATAATCCTGTTATCTTATAATTCTAGCAATTTTTTGAGTCATACTATAGTGTTGAGATTAACACTCAAAATTATGAAATCAGTTATCATTATGGAAACGGAGCAACTTTCATGACTTCATATCTATATAAATATGTGTGTATAATATTTCTACAAATAATGAAACTATTCAGGGTGCCTTATGTAGCTTGCTTGTCAGATAACAATAATAACATGATACAGCAAAAGATCAGCAGTGGCGAATATGTGTATCTTCTCCAAATTATCAGGTTCGTCATATGCATAGAACGCATAAACTTTCATATGCATAATAAAACAGATTAATAAATTCCCTAAGAAATATTTTGTTATTTCAAACACGAAAATCCCAATAAATAAGGCTTGTCGCCACTCCTCGATATATCCAAAATTAATCGCTCTATATTGAGAAATGCCAAAACGATAAACAAGCAGTAAAGTTCATAGTAAAAAATGCTGGCACAGTAACATATTTTCGATTGAATTTAATTTGTCTTTGGGGCAACTTACATCGATCACATATAGCACTTGTGACTCAGGAAATAGCAATGACTAATAGAAAGAGAACTTGGGCAACGCATGATTTACACACACACGCGCACAATGTCCTTTCCCAAATTGTCAACTTTTAAAGTATTATACCAGATCAACACGGGGGGAAATGAGGAAAATTTTAAACGCAAACCCCAAGTTCCGCCCATATAAAGTCACGGTTGTACAAAAATGTTATGAACGTTACTAACTCAACCGTAAAGCATCTCGCGATACTGTCTTTAAAAATAGTTTAGCTGATATAGCTGTACATTCTGCTGATGAAGTTCATTTTCATTTGTTAGTCTGCGTCAACAAGCAATATTTTCGGTATTGGGCTGCAGACAATCCCGAATATCTCTAACGTGAACCTCTTCAGAGTGAATATGTTACCGCTTGATGTAATATTGCGGAATTTGGAATGATAGGACCTGCTTTTTTGATGCAAGAGAATGCACATAGACTCAACGAGCTTTTAACGATGAAGTTACCACGCTTACGGAGAGGAAGTCTGTAGAAATTATAAAAGAATTTTCGAGTGCGTTTTATCTAACTACGTGTTGACGTCCGTGTTCGACTCGGTAATCCGATTTATTTGCTTGTGATTTATTCTTCTAGTGATATCCTAAGGCTAAAGACTTTAAAGGCGATATCGCACTGGGTTGCCATGGTAGCGCAGCTGATACCGTTAAACTAGGGAAAATGACAAACAAGATATCAGCATTGACGCTAGTAGAACGCAAGCACTTTAAAATGGACGTTGAAAACATAAAAGCAGTGACTGCATACGTGCAACCTTTTCCTTTCGTTCTAACACCTCTTTTAGAAGTTGGGTGCGCAATCATTCCTAGCACACAAATGAATAGCGTCGATGCCACTTGATACTAGTTGCATTTTCACTCGGCATTTGATTGACTGCATATTTAAATTGGAAGCCCGGTTACACAGATGAAGGTGCGGTATACCATTATTTTAGTCCATACATTAAGTTTTCCTGCACCGCTGGCAGCAGTGTGGCAACTTCCCATTCACAGTTTAGTACGGCCTAAATATAGATTGCAGATCTTGATAAAGCGTGAACGCTGCAGAAAAACAGGGAGAAGTTTTAGAAATAAATTGTTGAATGATATAATCTTTAAAACAAAGATAGCAAAATAAAATTTGAAATAGAATTTATAGTACCTTTTTATTTACATTTAAAAACCGACCCTGGATGATTGTATAAAGGTAAAGAAACTGTAATTTCAGTAATTTTAATGGTATTAAATATTGTTGGGTATTTTTATTTGATTTGAATATTGGCTTCAAGATTAAACCATTAATATTAAAACATGTACAGGGTGTGACCGGTTTGTAATGTCAACTTTAAAATATTGTAGAGAAAGTAGTTTTGATATGATTTGCATTAATTTATGTGCAATTAAAATGTTTCGTTTCGAAGATAACGGGAACGTTTTAGCTATTTTTATTACATACTAACAAGCATTTTTATTTTATCAGACAATGCTATAAGGTCACAACTGAGGTACATGCCAAAACCGATAAAATTAGCTGTTTAATTTAGTACTTCAATCTTTATTCAAAGCTGCTTAAAATGCCTTCTAAGTTTAGAAATCAAAATTATATTGATGTGCAATTTGTAACGGTTTTTGTGACGGAAGTTCAATTGTAGCCGAGAACGATTAATGGAGTTGATATATGGAAAACCAGTTGATTCTTGCAAAAATTTGGTCTTAAATGTTCAAAGGCCCCTAGAGCATGCTACGTATGATCTTACAGCAATCCTTTGATTACTCGTATTGCAAGAGAAAATTAAGGTTGGGGCGGCTTAGCTCAGTAACAATTAACCGGAGAGGGGCGTGAGCAGTTTTGTTACACTGGTTTCGGCTCTTGTCCACAACTCGCAGATGGTACCTATAGGAAGGAAAAGAAAACATGTACCTGTAAGGGCGCCAGTCGTATGCACCTTCCTATCTCGTACGTACGCCTCACACGACAAGACGAACGACGGCTTCAGAATCTCGGTGCTGATCTAACCTAAAGAAAAGCTAGGTTTTTGGAACAAGAAATGAAATGCAACTGAAGTACAACAATACATATGTTTATTACCGCGAACGAATTCGGCAATAGATTACAAAAATCAATCAAAATAGTGAGATAACAAAGATTACTAAAAACTAGGTTAAAAATGTTTATCCTTTTCGGAACACCAAAATGACAAACAGGGTTATTGACTTTTGCCTTAACGCAATATTTAAGTGATATGAAATTTATGTTACAATTAACAATCTCAAAAATAAAATATCCTGGAATAGTCGAAAGTAAAGCACAATCTACTTCTCTTCATTAGCGCTTATAAAATCAAGAACTAAATTTTACAAAACCAAAATAGTGATCAAAATTTCAATGAACAATCTAATAGCGTTAGGTAGACAACATCTAACATCAAAAACGTTATTGAAGGAGATTTAGTTGATATGTGCTGAAGATATTCCTACATTATAACTTGACAGGTGCTATAAGTGGCAAATTTCAACAATCATATATTGTAGCTAAACATAAGAAAGTGCAATATTTAAAAAAATAATTATACTGATACAAGATACAGCTTAAATGAATTCTGTGCCTTTATCTCTTATTACAACACTCAAATACTAATTTTTAAGAAAAAAAACAGTAAGTGAACTAACGTCGTGTAAAAAATTCGTTCGCAAAGGAAATTATTACCGTCACATCATGTATATAAATATAATTCACTAAAAATCTAGACAATCTTACGATAAGTTATATTTCATAAATTGTGCGTACCAAAACTTAAACAACTAATTTATTTTAATTCAAAATTACTACTCCAAACATTTATTACTTTAAAAAGGTAGCGGAAACATTATTTAAAAGTGTATATTCAAAATTAAATTCAAAAATTACAAATACTTCTTATGGCGTGCCATATATTATAATTGAATTAATGAATTTTCATTCCCGAAGGTAAATAATTTCTTAGTACGTTATTTTCAAAAAGCAAGGGACATCAATTGGTAACATGCTTTTTTGTCAATGTAAAAATAAGTTGACGGTCTAACTTTTATTAACAGGTGCATCTAACAAAGACAGGACTAATCTCAATTCCATGCAATAAAGCGACGTGAACAACATCAATTGTTGCAGGCTGCCAGATATCGTTTTATATGATAACGGCCAACCATTTAGTACGCCTTGACAAAATTATCCATTTACAATACTGCTAATTCGGCTTGTTAATTAACTTCTCCAATACGAGAACTGAAGATGATGATAAATAGTTTTCCATTCAATGCTTACAAGTTTGGAACAATCATGTTGATTACATACAACCGGTAATAGTTGCTATAATTAATGATGGAAATTAATTATAATATAAACAAATTTAAATGATCTTACCCGTAACAATAACGATTAATACGGCATAATGAAAACCATAAAGGAGGTTGACTAATAATTAATGCAATACACCATAGTTAAATTTGATAGTGCGGAGATTTAAACGACGTGCACAATCAACGACCTCTTAAAAACTGGCGTTAAAAATTCGTTTTCATTCGCGGTAGCGCTTTATCTCAATATATTCGAAGGAACACAGGGGCGTACTCAGTTGGAATGCCACCTTGCTATTCCATTTTATAACCAAATTCTATCGATTTCACAACGAAACACCCAACAATTTACATGCGCAAACTTAACAATTTAATTTAATACATCGAAATTTAACAAATTACCAATAGGTAAAAAGAAAACGTTACAAGCACTTCGAATTCAATTTGGAATACTGTGAAAACACTGTCAATAAGTATATTATTAACATTACATCAAGTGGTGATCAACATCTATCTACTTGAAATTTATTCCTTGAGTACTTGATGCCAAAAATCTGTAGTAAACGTCCTCTCGTCGATTGTTTAGCACAAGGACTGAATAATTATGGCGAGCTACTTAGAATAGATTAAAACTGTGATGAAGTGTACTATTTTACATTAATTATGAAGAACGCAGTGGAAAATTTTTCCGAAGGTATATTTCTTGCAGCGAGAATACTCGCCCTCCTTGCTTGCGTTGGTTATAAATTGGTTGACCTCCCTCCTTAATCAATAATTTTAGCTCCATCTTGCTATTGCCGTCCAGAAAAAAGGACATCCGCGCATCACACGCGGCGCCAATCCCCCATCACCGCGATTGAATATGCGTCAGGCAGCTTGCGTCCCCGCCTCAGCGTGAGCCGAGTTTCGTTGCGGTGAGGCTACGCTTGTGTGTTTTGTGTCATTCAAAATGGATATGCCAATAGAAAATCCCGCCAAATGTGAAGTGAAACAATAAACTCATCAGCCTACATTGAAAGTATGAAACGCCTTCGGCGCGCCATTTAAAATAAAAGGCGCGGAATATTGTCATCAAAGGTGGTTTTGATCCACTACAATGCTCGACCTCACACCAGTGCACAAACACAAAGACTTAGTTTGACAGTTTGACAACGATGAAAACCTCAAAGAAGCAGTAACATTATGGCTTCGATCTTTTGCGGCTGAAGAATACAATATCGGTATCAAAAAACTGGCTACACGATGCAATAACTGCCTTGACAGCTACAGCGATTACATCAAAAAATAGATTAAGGTACTGTGATGTTGTAAATAAAGTTTTGTGATGGTATCTTTTGTTTTTTCTTAGTTAGAGCAAAACATTCTTTACTTTCTTGACGAGCCTCGCATTTCCTGAACTAAAAAGATCTAATAAGAAACGGTCAATGCATTAATCGATATCGTGGAGGAGTAGTTTTCAGACCAAACATAACTTTTTTTAAAGCTTTGATCCGCTATGAGCGCTGTGTTAGGTATATAGAGTTAAAAGGTGATTACGCTGAATAGAGAAATTGTTTTGAAATACAGTAACGTTTTCTATATTAGGCTAAAAACGCAGTTACGTATTGCTTAGGAATACAACAAATACTTTCTAATAGCAATTTCAAATTTTCAAAGAAATCCTGTTTATATTTAAAGTTAAATTTTTTTCTCATCGTAGCTGATTTCTTGATCATCTTTAGATCTCACTCCCCGAGGTCCACATTTATATTTGGATACATGAGACAGTCACTGATGATCTACACCTTCAAAATCACAATTTCCTGTATTGTCTTAACCTTATGCATTATTGCATTGTTTAGAAATACAATATCCCTTTACCCAAGTGTCTACCCCTGTTTTCCTTGATGCAATTGACATAATAGATGTGAATAATATTTGCTGCTAAAAGAATGACTTTAAACTTTCTCGGCACACTGCTTGTGTATGTGAATGTACAGGACTTCCTATATACTATAACTTGTTGACTGCTTCTCCGCTTTCCGGGAATTTTATTATAGGATACTCAATTTTATCCCTTTTGCTGTATTAGCATGATTAAATACCAAAGATCTTATGCTAACAAAGCACTGATGCAATTGCTTTGATTTAAAAAAAGCAATCGAAAAGATGTAATGCGACTAAATGATTCCAGGAATATAAAAATCATCCCTCGTTTGTCAGTTTTCACCAATAATTGGTAGTGTCAAGGTGGATGACGAGAACTTGCAATGGTTGATATATTGTTATGCACGCACCGTCGGGTTTTTCATATAAAACGAATTATAGATATAGTTTATGACAAAGTTTTATTGTAAAATAAAGTAATACGTGGAAAAATCTAAGACAGGCAACTGTTCTGAGATTGGCATCTAAGCTTCTGATGAACAAAATCTGAATTCACTTTCCAGCCCAGCCTAATAAAATCTATTTGAAGTGAAAGTGGAGTGTAATTCCGCGTCTCAAAGAAAAAGCAGGAAATGGGTCTTCTGAATTCTAATTAAGACACTAAACTTGAAGAAGAAGAAGAAGAAGAAGAAAAGGACCAGCAAGTTGATGGGTGTATTAATCACTTTATTTGACGTGAAGATTGGGCATAAAACGTTCCAGGTGACGGAACTATCAATTATAGCTTATACCGAGAATTTTCTTGAGGTAAGGTTATAACATTTAGTGAAAAAATAACTGCCTGCTTTGGCATGTAATGCACTTGATAACAACATCGCTTGTCCGCCATTTGTTTTTCTTTCTTGCCTAATTATTGAAAGATTAAAAGAGCACAAAAACTACTTGCAGGACTGTAGGCGTTTGTAACTCTATTCCAGTAAATCTTCTTTGCACCTCCTATGAGCTTTGTTTTTTTATTAAACACTGTTATACTATATTTCAAATAATTTTTCCACTTATTCTATTGATGTTGCTTATAGTTAAAGATGCCAGCTATAAAAACAAATTAAATCTTCTATTTACAAGGGCAATTCAGGTATAAACCAAAATGTTGTCCTTGTAACCGGAGAAGTTATGGTACAGTGCTGTTGGTTTAGGAACATACAAGTGAGGATCTTTAGAGACTATCTCCTCCACAGCATGTTTGCCGGCCATACTTGCCGTCAGTAGCATTTTTGACAGACACGTGTTTATTAAGAAGTGAGGCAAACAATTGGACTGCTAGTGACCTTATTGTCAGTAACAATGACCGATGTTTGACTGTAAGCAAAATTGTTTCTATGGACTTAGGTAGTATTTAAGTCATAATTCATGATGCCCTCAATGGCTGAAAAAATTCTGCAAGATGGAGTCCCTGTCTCTTGATTCAGAATGTTCGTTTATAAGTATTTCATAGACTACTAACAAGTTACCAGATATAAGGAGAAGGTTTCTTGCACCATATTGTTACCTGAGACGAACTTGGCATTGACACTTTTTGGAAATTCTTTTTTTAAAGTGTCCAAGTACTTTAGCTTATCTATTATTGATTCGATGAAAAGAAGCTTTCCTATGCAGAGGAAACTACACACCTCCACACCATCAGTCCACTGCCCCGTGTTTCACTGTAGTCTAGATATTTTTCTTGTATAGTTGTGTATTTGGTAATCTCCATACTCTCATACGTCCATCACAGTGACAAATGTAGAATATACTCTCATCTGGGCATAACACAGTTTTTCAAAACTTACTCTCCTTAATGATATGTTCATCAGAGAATTGTAAACGTAGCGCTCTGTTTTTATCTGATATTAGTGTTTTTCGTCGTGCTCCTGTAGAACTGAACCTAGCACGTTTAAGAGCTCTTCATACTATTTCCTTGTGGATGTGTACGTTATATTGAGCACTTAACATTGCTGATAAATTGAATGCCGTCACCTTTGGTTTCACTGTTACGTACTATATAATTGTTTTTTCTTACCGTTCAGTTAATTTTCGAGGTCGACCACTTCGGTAACAATTTTGGACCTTGTTTTCTTCGCTAAATCGTGTTATTATGTTTATTGTAAAACGGCTTTTATTTAGAATTTTCTTAATATCAGCATTATGATTTATTTTGGTAATGCAACCGTAAAATTACTTTTCGCTCTTTTGCAGTCGTTTTCTTACTTTTCTGACCAATTCTGTAACAACAACACTTGAGTCTACACAACTTTGATTATAACTGCGATAATAAGATATAAACAACCAATGGGGAATGAATCGTAACATTTTTTCTGAAACATCCCGTATATGTACTTCTGTGTAAACACATTGTTTAGTATAACACAATATTGCCAATACTTTTGTAGGCAAAAAACTATTGTAGAATCCTTATTTATTATACTAAGAAATTTAATCTATATTTTAACATTGTACATACATTAAAGTAAACACCAAGTGGTATTTATTTATAAACTTACACCATGTGTTCTCATTTGAAATCACTTTTTAAAAAAAATTATACCTGTGCCAATACTTTTGTGAGCCACTGTATATTCCCAACACATCCACCTTTATCTGCTTGTGTAAGTTGGCCCATAGAATTGCAAATACGTTAATTAATAACAGGTCCTAGACCTAAAGAATTAATGTGCATGCTAATGTTTGTATACGTTGTAGATATTGATATTTTTTGGAAAAATTAAGATTTCTACTAAACCACAATTATTTTATTTAAAACCAAAGTCGAACCGAATTAATTATTTGACAACAATAAAGTTGTATTATGAATATGTATTAGTGAATATTTTATAATTATATAATGCTGCCAAGCAATATTTATTTTTTTTTATAAAACATCCGCCTTTTTAATTTATGGGACAATTTTGTTTTGTTCGATTCTTCCAAGGTTTCAGTAGAGGTTATCTAAGAGCGGCCAACGTGGGCACACTTTTAATTTTTAATTTTTTAAATAAACAGTGGTGTGGTTATTTCTTGGAAATGACTTAATCCTTTTATTATAAAGTAAATAGTAAGCGAAAGTTACCTTAAAGTACTTCTGTTTTGAAAATTAGAATAATGGCGGAAATGAAGTAGGTTCTGTATTCATATTCCTAAGACTTCTACGGTTACAAAGTTAAAAACTGTGAGGAGGTTAATTAATACATCAAAGTAACCGAAGCATTGCTGAAACTGAATTTCCCCAAAGTAAGGCGTTAATTAGCTTTTCTACGACAAATATCCATTTAGAATACAATAAATTACTTAGCTGAAGCTTATAAAGCTTGTATGTATTCAGAAGGACTAAAATTTTTCAATTTGGTTTAGTTTGGTATAATAATAAGAAAGGGCCGTATCCTTACCCTTTGTTTCGCTTTAATTCCCCAAAGACATCGCGGCGAGTAGGCGCAGAATTGTGAAAGTGCCTAGAAAGCAAATAATGCATCTCGTTCGACGGCCTAGATTCTATAATCCATTTATTAAAAAGTCCAGCAGCCCGACAGCGTAACTCCTGCCGCTATAAGCATTTTTTAACTGGGTGCATTAATTTTGCTTATCTCAATATGTATCTTAATGGACCTAGATACTGTAATCTTCAAAGTGCAACACGTCAGTTCTAAATAAATCAAAACGCCTTCGTTGTCACCGTATTGAATAATAGTGTTACAGCATAGGTCCAAGCTTCTAAATGTAATAACAGTTTTCCCTGATATTAGCAGTACAGGCATCTTTAAAAGATAACTTGACTAATACAGAAAGGTGCACAAAAATCCGAACCCATTCAATTTTGATTAACATTGTTTAATAACATAATAAATATTTACAATTAGTTAAAAATAAAAATAAGTGCCAGATAATAAACTTAAAGTCTCTGCTCAAAATGTTCTCCATTCACATGCAAACACATTTGTGCACGCCGGAGCATGTTAAGAAAAATATTTTTCAACCACACTGGTGAATGTTAGCAATCTCTTCACTAATGTTATTTTTAAATTTGTCAAGAGCTCGTAGATTGTTTTAGTGAACCTTACAGAAAGAAGTCACAAGTTGTCAAAACGGAAGAGCGGGGTTGCCATAAACGCTTGTTAATGGTCCTCTCCTATGAAAAATCAGTGAACGATCCGATGTATGATAAGTTGCCCTATCTTGCTGAAAGTAGACCAAGCCAAGTTCTTGTTGAATCAATTGATAAGAAAAATAATTGTATAGTTGTAAGTAAACATCGGCATTGACAGTATCATTAAAGAATATTGAACCGATTGTTCCTGTCCCAGAAACAGCGCACCATACACCAACTTTTAAACCATGTAATGGCTTCTGATAGAATTTGTGTGGATTGTGAGCAGCCTAGTGTCGTGTGTTTGATGAGATGGAACCAAGCTTCTTCGGTTGAAATGAAGAAAAATGAATCACTATATCATTTAGAAACATTCTCTAGCAATCAGTTACAATGATTTATACACTTGATCCTTATCCACTTCTTTTACTTCTTGAGCAATACGCACGCGGTAAGGTGTCAGATGCAAGCGTTGAAGGACGCGTTGAAACGACCGACAAAAGGTTCCACATTGCTGTGGTAGACGTCTTGTTGACTTGTGGGGGATTCTTTCAATTCATGCTGCTATGTCGCCACAACTTCCGGTGTTCGTACAGTCGTATTCTGATTCTTGTTTCCATTCACAACTAAACCTTGGATCGTTGATTTTGCCGAAATATCATCGTCAACAAACTTCTCAAGGAAGTTTTCACGAACAGCTTTAAATGATTGTAATCGCACATATTCCTCAACCAGAAAGACCCCTTGCTCAGTGGTATACGGTATGACTGAGAGACACGCGTAGACTAAACCCACAGGGGGGGAAACAGTGAGGTTCAGTTACTACATTCATGCACAGGTAAAACTAGTCAGGTTGTTAAATTAAAATGGGCTAGGCCTACAAATTGCAAAACTTAATAGGCCGCTTTTTCATGGGCCACTCCGTATTTATTTGTTTCGTTTTAAATTTAAGAAGCCGTTTGTTATTATTCACCTAAAAAATTATTTCTAGTTAAATAACCAGTTTATCCTGTAGTATAAGCAATAAAGACTGCCTTCTGCATTATACGAGGATCGTCCAGAAAGTAAAGAACGTTTGCGCATCACATACGGCGCCGATCCCCCATCACCGCGAATGAATGTGCGCCAGGCAGCTTGGGTCCCAGCCTCAGTGTGAGCCAAGTTTAGTTGCGGTGAGGCTACGCTTGTGTGTTTTATGATCATTCAGAATGGCTATGCCAATAGAAAATCTCGCCAAATGTGAAGTGAAACAATAAACTCAGCGGCCTATATTGAAAGTCTGAAACGCCTTAGGCGAGCCATTCAAAACAGAAGGTGCAGAATGTTGTCGTCAAAGGTGGTTATGATCCACAATACTCGGCCTCACACCAGTGCATAAACACAGGAAGAACTTTAAAAACTTAGGTGGGAAATCTTCGGGCATCCTCCTTATAGGCCCTGACATGGCACTAAGTGATTTCTATTTGTTCTGAAATTGAAGGAGTTTTTAGGTAGAAAACAGTTTAACAACGACGAAGACCTCGAAGAAGCAGTAACATCATTGCTCCGATTTTTCCAGGCTGAAGAATACAACATCGGTATCGAAAAACTGGTTACACGATACAAAAGATGCCTTGACAGCTTCAGTGATTACATCGAGAAATACATTAAGGTGCTGTGATATTGCAAATAAAGTTTAGTGATGGAATCTCTTGTTTTTTCTTAGTTATAGCAAAACGTTCTTTACTTTCTGGACGAACCTCGTACTAAATACAGGTAAATTTATTATTAGTTCAAATATTTCCCGCTATCCAGATTGTCTTTAAGCCACCAAATGAAAGAGTAGATTGGAAATTTCTTACAATTTGCCTTATAAACATAGCATAAAATTAGGTTTCTGAAACTAACATCCCAATTCTTTTAACCTAATTTTTTAAAAGTCGCCCTAAAGAGATCTAAAATTCCCTATTTATTATGCCAAACATCAATTGTCGAAGCTTAAATTTGCTTATTTCACAAATGGGATCATTACATCAAAAAATTTTATTAGGATTTTCTCAGAACCCTTGTTTTCAAAAGAATTATCAAAACCTAAAGAAAATTAGGTCTTTCTGCATAAATCACAAGTAGCGTTTCGAATTCTAAAAGAAAAATCCCTAATATTGAATTCAGTGTTTTAAATATAAATAATCATCGTTAGTACTGTGCTTCCCAGAACTCCCATAAAATAGTTGCAAATCAGAAAGAATGTACCCATAAAAATCTTAATAACTTTTATACAGACTATTTCATAAAAAACGGACAATGCTAAGCCTTACAATTTATTATCCGATTTTAATGAACCAAAAGCCACATTAAATCATTTGAAAAGTACAACATGCTGACTTTAAGAAAATTAACAATAGTCAACCATTCTCCTTTAAATGTCACATTACAGTTTTTTTGACAGGCGCTTGTAGAGACGTTTCTTCTGATTTTAAAATGTATAACATCATCCACTTTTGCTTTAAATTGTGGGAGAAAAACGACGTTTTTTATAAAACTTCGTACATCGGGAAACAACTGATATGAGCGTTATTTTGGTTGACCGTGAGTGCTGGTGCTTTACTTATTAAATGTTAAAATAGATTATAGAGAATTAACCGATAAGTTCCCAGTTTACTTCGAGTGCCGCAAAAATAGCTACGCAGCAGTACGTCCCCATCATGAATGCTTTCCAGATAGGGAAATTCCCACATTCCAAAAGTTAGTAAAGTTGGAAGCTGCTGGAGTAGGGAAAATCCCAGAATTGTAGAACGTAATTTTCAAAATAGGTTCAGTTTGAATTTATAAGAGTTTTGGTGGGATTGAATGAACTCTATCAGCAAGATGAAACTGGGCCTCATAATATCAGAACAATTTGGTGAAAATTGGTTGGGGACTCATATACCAGCGACATGGCCTGCCCGGTCAGCCAACCTTATCCCTTTGCACCTTTTTTACGGGGCTATTTAAAAGGCAAAGTTTATTTAATACATTTGGACACAATTGAGATGCTAAGAGGACGCATTTTAAAAGTTTGTCTTGAGATTCCACTGAATATTTTATGAAATGTAACACAAGTGTAACAAGACAATACTGATTATGTATTGCATACGGCGGTGCTTAGTTTGAGCAATATTTATGGTTTGCAAATATTTTTTTATTATATTGTTTCGCTTAAATTTAATTCTCGAAATAAACCAGTTAATTACCGCAACCTGTATAAGAGTTCTGGGTAGCATTCTAATCATTTAAATGCTAAGACTAGTACAATACTCGCGATTTTAGTTATGTTGAACCAAAACCTATAAGATTAAACATATCTTTCACTATCCCGCCAATTTTATCAAAGAGTCGAAAAGTACTTCACAAATCCAACAATAATCGTTAGAACTTAAAACTTCTAACATTAAATTGTTGCATTCTGTTATCGCAACCATTATTATACTATTTGCAGATATTTTAATATATTTAACTGACCCTTAACATTATTATCTTTTGTAAACTTTACTGGTCTGATAGGTTGATTCCATCGTAGCATATAGTAGACGAGTATTTTAATTAAAACAAATAAAACGATTGTCTACCCAGGAAATAAAGTAATTTATTGAAAATTGCGACGATTGAAATTTTTTACGATTATTTAAAATGATAGACTTGCTAAATAATTGCAATCAGCATCACTTCAAGTTTCATTGTATAGACGAACTTTTAATTGTTTGATTTATATACAAAAATAGTTGTTTTGCAAACTAAATTGCCAATACCTCTCTATTATCATGCTACAGACTAAGTTCTCAAACTACTTAGTTCACACCTGAAGATAGCTACCTAATTATTAAGACCGAAACATGCAGTGTCAATTTTAACCATTCTAAACAATCACCAAATATGTCAACAGTCACAATTTTCAATTAATTACTTTAGTTCGTTGGCAGGCAATTGTTTTATTTGTTCTAATTTCCCGACTTTATTTATTTTACATTTCAATAATTTAATTTTTATTAGAGGAACTTTATGTAACTAGACTTTGGTTTTATGTAGAGCAAAACCTCGAGCTTGGGCGTTATTTCCTGGCCACATATTAAATTTCGCATGTACGAATTTGAAATGATGCCTAATTATTTTCTGCGTTCATTTGGTATTGAATGTACATAGACCTTTACTAGCTTTAGATGCTTTAGAAATCATCTAGTTAAGTGAAATGCATCGAATGTTTATAATTAAATTATTACACTCTAAGCGTATTTGAATTCGACTTTTTTCGAAATTTTTGTGATGTACTTCAGCATCACCTGGAATCTTCACTAACATTACGTGAAGTACAGTTAAATCTGAATGAAGAGCGATGCTTGGACCGAACTCTTCAATCATGTAACATCTCTTCTGGATG
Source organism: Phrixothrix hirtus (assembly GCA_024586415.1). NCBI lineage: Eukaryota > Metazoa > Arthropoda > Insecta > Coleoptera > Phengodidae > Phrixothrix > Phrixothrix hirtus. Next base: position 19,548 of record JAHWXV010151163.1, read on the forward strand.
TCAACTGTTTGTCTTTGCAGAAAGGTACGTGGCAAGTTTCAAAAGTAAGGTTGAATAATTATTTTCTCCACTAATAGTATCTTCATTGTGATAGGGCGTGGTTGTTCCATTGTTTATAAACATTACATCTTTAAATGTAACGCCATATTTCTTGCTATATAAAATTAGAATTGCATTATGTCATCCAATTTTTACACGTGCAAAATTATCTACTTTGTAAATTCACAGAGATTGTTCAAATATATGGAGAAAGATCAATTTCATTTAAATAATGTGAAAATATGTGGTAGTTTAAAATCTTCACTGACAGATTCAAACATTAAATGAGTTAAAACAAGTTGGAACTGGCACTTCTCAGTTGATGATGAAGATGAAAATGCTATTGCAGCTTTTTCGAATCATTAAGTGGAGAATTTTCAGGAAAGGTTGTTTAGAAAAGAATAATGATTGTAGAAAAATAGCTTAATATGTGTTCTTTCAAATGGTTAATTTAAGTTTCAATGTAATTTGTTATTACATTTTAATAAATATTGTACCTTACTTTTGGAATAAGCTCCGTATGTATATTAATTTAAATTGCTTTATCCATCATCGATTATAATTTATAATGGAATCAGATTCAGATACTTTCAATCAAAATCAAAGTGTGATTAACAATGCGATTATTTAAACATAATTTTAAGAAACCAATCATATCAGTTTTTCACCAAGTGTTTCTTAAAATTAATTTTTTGCTTAAATATAAGTGTTTTTAATCTATTGCAATGCAAATGATGTGTTTTTTGATCTTATAGCAATCGCTGGTTGACAAATTTGTTTGATCCGCATTTAAGAAATTTATAATCAAGGTAGTGGCAGCTGATTTATTTTCTATGTTGACTTTACAGATTATATTAACACAAGGAAAATGAACTAGCTAACTGTTAAAATGTTAGTACAGTATAACTTTGTTTTCTTACGACCTCACTTCATCAATTCCCAAACACGACTTTAATAGTATTTATATACTAAGATTTATAAATTGTTTTAAAGGGAGCATATTGTTTTCTGTACATAGAAATATTTCAAAAGTTTTCGTGGTTTTTTGTACTGGCATGAGAGACCGAAATATTGCTCTTACATTCTAACTACAGCTAAAGTCTATATTTGAAGTTCTGTCACAATTCGTCGTATATTGAAAATGAATCAGTCTAAGTCCCAAACGCTTAAAAGATTTTTGGAAGCATGGCCATTTTATGGAAGTTCTCGATAGCACCTACGAATTCTATCTATCAGCCCTAATGGCTGAAATGCCAAAATCAATATTAATAGAGTTCTCGCGGTTTCTCATAATCTGCACCGAAAATTTAAACAGTCCATCTATTTTAGCGTAACTTATAAAGTACCCCATAAGTACTAACGGTAATTCTTAGAATTACAACCTCCTAACAACAATTCTTAAAATTTGTAACGGTAAATTCAATGTTTTTGAAGTTTTCTTGCTGGCGTGAACAATGAAAACAGGTTCTAACGGTAGCCCATAATATTCGAAAAGCTAAATTCAATACTTTAAGAGTTTTCGTAACTTGTCGTAGGCTGAATCGAAAACTTTTTAAGTCCCGATGGCTAAAATATTTTTCGGAATCATGTTCCCTTTATGAGAGGGTTGACGACTAACTTCATGTGAATGAAACGCTACAACCAATATTTAAAGAGTTCTCGCGATTTTTCACTAAAACTTTCCAAATCTTATTGGATAAATGTTTTTTGGGGAATCATAACCATTTTATGCTCACCCTAGGTAACACCTTACGAGTGCTACTTATTTTAATGAAATGCTAGAGTTCTCGAGTCACTGTTTTCATTGAAATTTAGAATAATACTACTTAGTCCCAGTGGAATAAACCAGCTGAATTGTATATGCGGCAATAAATTAGAACCAGTTATGTTTTATTTCTTTGAAAGCAACTTTGTATATTCTATAATTCTTTAAATATGATTACCTTGTATCAAAGTTCTAGAACTAGAACTATTTGTTAGTATGCTCGTTAGTATTTTGATCTTTCAAAAAAGCGTTTGTCTTAAGTTACAGTTACAGTTATATTAGAACGAAATCGATTCCATATTTGGTGGCATTTACTCTTACACGCAAATCGGTTCCTAAAAGTAAAAATTCATTTACGATAATCTTTTTCCGGAACTTTTTGTGGTGCATTTGAGAGCACATAATTAACATTTTGCCAAATTGTTTTTTCATACTGTGGTGCTAATTTAATGTTAATCTAACACTGCATGAATTTTTCATCTACGCAGTTCGAGTGCAAAATTTACCTTTTCGGCACATAATTCTAGCATTAAAAAATACAATTTTTGTTGGTCAGGGTGCTAACATAATGCGTATAATATTTCGACATCATTTAAATATGAATATTTTTTAAATGCCTCCGTACGGAGTTGGGCTGCTATTGAGTGAACTGAGACCCTCCTCGGCCAGGTACGGAAAGTACAGATAGGTAGAACTTAAAGTTGGGTTTTAAAATACAGAGTTTCTTAACCGGAAATTCCAGGACAGCCTGAATCTTAGACTGAAACGTTAACCACGACACTACTCAAGTTTAGAATTTGTCTTAGAGAGTAATTACCAGGTTTTGTTATAATACATAAATCGCACTCTACCCAAGTATGATTCTAATTTTTAATAAAAAAAATTGTGAAAGTATTGAGAGATCTATCTATAATCCAAGAATTTAAAGTTTTGTGGTGATATTCAGTATTGTTTATATATCAATTTAATCTAAATGTAAATTCAATAATTACCATATTTGGAATGTTGTCTACTTTTTCGAAAGAGCGGAAAACGTTTTCCAATAATGCCTGATAAAAAACCAAGGCTATCGGCTACAAATTGCTCTAATTTTTAAGTATCCAAGGTGGAGTGTGTTTTTACTTTCTGCATGTATATATAAAATATTAAAAAAAGTCTTTGTGCCTAAGGCATAATTTTTATATATAAAAACTTCACAAATAGCTGTAGAAATAATTCAGCAAGTTCGGATAAATAAACTTATAATACAAAATTAATTTTTAAACGGCTCTTGAAGGGTAGATTAAGGTTTAATTAAATTTATGGATTTAGGAAATTATTTCCAAACATATTTCATCATATTGTTTTATAACAAACGGAAATAAATTTCCATTGTTATTTAATGATATTAACGTATTCGTTTCCTAATTATACTAAACATGGTTTATGAAGTTCCTTATTGTTATTGATTAGATCAGTCGAATGTTAATTATTTCCAAAATTTATTTTTTACACTGTAAATTAATTAAACACATTTAATTTTGTAGTTATATAAAAATTAAATACCTTCTCTTCATACTTCTTTCCCTTTTAAGTAATTTGAAATTATTGTCGGTAATGATATAGCATAACGTAAAATTGATGTAATTAATTAATTTGTTAACAGTTTTTCTAAACAGAATTTTTAAAATCGTGAGTTTACTGCAAAAATCCCAAACTAAGTTTGGCAATTAAATTGTGAGAAAAAGACAATTTTTAAGTTTTTGCCTTGAAAACATTCTGTTCTTATCAAACAGTAACGAATGACTATTAGATACGAATTTATGAACTACGTTATCTTAATTTATAATAATGATTTATAAATGAAAAGGTGAACTTAAGAGGTTTTTGAAACAAGCCCACGAAATATGATATTATTCTTACCTTGATCGACTGCTTGATCCACGCGAGGGTGGTGGTCCAAGGGTAGTGGTTGATGTTGTTGTTGTTTTACTGCTCCGCAATTGTGCAGATGTTTTATTTTGCGCCGCTGCGGCTGCTGCAATTTGAGCAGCGCTAGTCCTAGGTAAACGCGACGAAATACCGATTGCACCCCCGAGAGTCGCACTCATCACAACTGCCACGAGTAGGCACCACCGGGCACCCCTCATGGTTCGAAAAGTATCTTTGCACTTAAACACTTAAATTACGAAAAAAAAAATTCTAGATCTGCTGGAATAGTTAGTTATCAATTTTTTCTCTGAATTTAGATCGGGGGATGGTCTTTCAATTCTTTAATCTGATATTGTCTCACACCTGTCATCCAGTGGACTGAATGGAAGCGTGTGTGCTACTGACCGCACTGTTCGACCAGACGTTTGGGTTCGGGAAACTTTCACTCGCGAACTACAACTACTACAGCGAGGTTGCTACAGGTGCCTGTGATTGTTGCTTACGTTGTATATATCAGCTGGTAGTTCAACGCGCTGATAACCATAAAGAGCGGTTAACTAACTCATTCAGATTCACTCGCTTACATGCATCATCCTAGGTCACTGCTGCCTGCTGGCTGATGATTAATCGATACCATTTCATTTGACTTATACATTGAACATCGTATGCTTAACTTTCCCTTTTTCTGGATTTTATTCACTTTTCATTGTGTTAAATTAAGCTTGATAAAATACTAAGGGTGGGTTGCATAAAAGTTAACTAAATATTTCATTTCAGTTAATTGCCTTAATTGACAATTAAGTTCTACACTTGAAATATGATTGGTTAAAAGTATTCTATATTCACAAGCAGATTTGACCTTCGTGCAATCAGCCCTAACTTCAATAAGTTTTTTAATCAGAGATTAAATGCCATTTTAATTAAAAATTCTATACATCAGTATGTATACCCTGTCATAAATATCAATATTTTACTGTTAAGATAAAATAGTTTATCGTTATTTTCAGTAGCGTCCTAACAAATTTTACAAATACGTAAATTAACATGCTGTAACTGCTAAGCTAGGTCGGATATCGAAAATTGAGAACAATTCTTTCGTTTATTTGGATTTTTGACTTCCTTTCTGAATTCTTTAAATCGTCACAGCTATATTAAGTTCCTGCAGTAACCACATAAACTGAAGGTTAATTTAAAAGCATTTGTTCTATCATTACAGATTTTTAAATTTCTATTGATTTTAAAATTTAGCTCGAAAGTGATAATATATGAAAGCAAAATTTGATCAAAAAAATTTAGAAGGTAACTAATGTAGGACATTAAAAAAGAAAGAGAAACGCTAAGTAGTAAACACCACATTTAATTATTAAAAATGGTATTCCTTAATGTATGAATGCCATCGAGACAAATTTGTTTATACATTTTTCTGCAAGAACAACTTTCAAATCAAGCTGATGTTCTGCATTTTTTGAAAATTCTTTTAAGCTTTAATATCTACATTAAAATATATATCAAATAACACAACCTCGTTGTTTAACTTTAAACAAAAGAAATATTCATTTTCTTTTTGTTGCTATTTTTCATGTCATTGTGATTTAAATTAGTTAAACATATTACCAGACAGGGTCGGTCCCAACATTTGCAAGGACCTGTTCTAGATGTATTTGTAATCATAAAGGAGAATAAATTGGCAATGATTTGTAACGGAACACAAACTGCTTGAAGTTTTTATAATAGAGCAGAATTTTAAATTAAATGAATGTTAATACTATTGCTGCTGACTATACCCTATTAAAATCTAAAAGCGCATCGTCACGGCGCGTACAGCTGGACATTATATTTAAACAAAGGTACCTACTGTTTTGTGAACATTGGTATACAGAGTTAGTTTGAAATGAATTCAGAATTTTTAACCGCATGATCTTTACGTCTCATATGTTCACAAAGAAATAATAAAAAAATTTAACAACTTTAACTTGGACGTATTTATATTTAGAAAATGCCTATAAAACTTTTTCAGGACTTCTCATACGCAATATTCATAGTCAGAAGTTTAATCCCAATTTTCGAAGAAATCACATACGTTTATTTTAGTCTTGCTCATGTTACAGCTTATTGCACAGTGAATTGATAACATTTGGCGTAAAATAAATTGACAAAAGGCTTAAATCTGGTTAAAAGTAGATTTGGTTGTGTACAATGCTTTATTTAAAGTTTTGCAATGTTTTTGTAAGAGTAAAATTTATCAAAAAATGGTAAAAACCTTTTGGACTTCGCACATGTGCACTTTAATAAACTAATAAATGGTTTGTGTTATAATCAGTGTACTTTTTCAACAAGTTATTTATTAGTAATAAGTATATTCGCGGAAGCCACATGTCGATTATATCGGCAGTGATATCTTAACATTAAAAACTATAAAAGGTTTAATAAGGACATAAATGAATGCTTTACGGTAAACGCAATTCGCATTTTTTTGCGCAAACCAACTTCAAACAACCGCATTCAATTTATATTTTATCACTATTAATTATTTGTTTGTATTTAATATTATGTTTTTGATGATTTTAATACAATTTCGAAATTTAAGTTTTTAAGATAATGCACTAACAAATAAACATAAAGACATTATTTGTAACAACAGTTTAAGCGACTATTTATTAACCCGGCAGTGTTCGCTATATGAGCAATTTGCTCACATTTTTTTGTTATTTAGCAATTTTTTTTCTCGAAATGGATGTGACCCTGTCCACTCGTCTAGCTGAGTTTTATAGCTTCCTTAAGCACTTCCCCACCTTGATCGTTTGTAACAGTCTTTTTTTTAAGACCCACTAATTTTTGCAGGCTGCGTCTGATTTCGCATCGTTAATTTTCAGATGCGCTTTGGGTTTCCTAACTCCGTCTTTTGTTATTTTCATTCGCGAGGATTGTTATCTGACCCCTTCGCGTGCCTAAAAGCATTGTGTGTTAGTTATTGGTAAAAGACGCACGTTATTGTTTCCGCTCCGTCTAGTTACGACAACCTTTGTGGTTTACTCTGCTTCTTGAGATAAAACACCTACATTTTTAGGGTGAGTAGGGATCCCTTAGTTATGTGCAAGGTTGGTTGACTGATTTTTCTTTATTTATTTTCTTAGTGTTTTAAGCATGGGATTTAAAATGCCCGTTAAGTTTGGGAATTCGCCGGTATGCTTATAACGCTGCCGATTGCTTCTGGATAAGCCCGAGGTTCCTCTTCAGAGGGTTTCTCCATACTAGATCCGCCCTTCGTTCTGCTTCTCTACGGCCCTGGAACGGCAATCAATGGTTTTACGAAAACCACCCGTTCCGCAGCCTCGAGGCGATGATTCTGAGATATTAAGGATAGAATCCGTTTTTCCTCGCCGAAAACTTCTACCATCCACGTCAGTTTATCTTAACTTTTCTACTGGCATCCGCCGAATATGGCGTAAGCTCGTTACGTTTTGGGACCTGCAAATTGCTTCTTTCCGTTCCGATATTTATTTTCTACAATTTATTATTTTGTGCTTTAATTCTAATTAATCATTATAATTATTTAACTTTGTCTATAAATATTCTGGTAATGATTTTGAAACAGAAAGTAATTATTTTGTAATAGGAAAATCCGTTCTTAAATGCAACGATTAGTTATTTGCGCTCGACGTTAAATTCATAGACTGAGCGCGGCATCAAGTCTCCTGGAGAGTCGCACGTATAGGTGCACGGCCCCCTTTAACATTAACTTGCTTAGATACTTTTACTTACTGCTTTGAATATATTTTTATATGTTATGATTTATGTAAAGGCGTTCTTGGATAGACTAAATTTAATTAATTACGTACGAATTTTAAACATTTATTTATGTTTTATTTAAAATCAAAGCCGCTCATCACTGCAGTGACGTCCGACAATCAATTTAATTAATTTAATTGCTAATTCCTTTCTTTTGATTCTTTGATCTCAAATAGATGTTTTAAATTTAATTTAAATTAGGGCAATCAAGTTCATGAACACCTAAAATTTATCCGTTTTCAAATCTTGTCATTTTCAATTCTATATTTTAAGTTTTGCTTCGGC